>CM069145.1:52991546-53031284 GCA_035221665.1 Okamejei kenojei
AGTAACTCAGCGGGACAGGCAGCATCTCTGGAGTAACATGGATAGATGACGTTTTGGGTCGGGATGTTCTTTCAGGAAGGAGATGAGGAGAAATTTCTTTAGTCAGAGGGTGGTGAATCTGTGGAATTCTTTGCCACAGAAGGGTGTGGAGGCCAAGTCAGTGGATATTTTTTATGGCAGAGATAGATAGATTCTTGGTTCGTACAGGTGTCAGAGATTATAGGGAGAAGGCAGGAGAATGGGGTTAGGAGGGAGAGATAGATCAGCCATGATTGAATGGTGGAATAGACCTAATGGGCTGAATGGCCTAATTCTACTCCTATGCCCTGTGAATAGACTGATTGCCGGTGGGGAAACAGGTTAGAAAGGTGGAAGAGAGAAGGGACAGGACAGAACATGGTTGGTAATAGGTGGACAAAGGCGAGGGGGTTATTTGATAGGCAGATTGTTGGATAAATGCCAGAGTAAAAAAGACAGGTGTGAGACAAAAGGATTCAAGAGTTATAAATTGGCCTGAAGAGTCTGTTTCCAAGTTGTATCTCTAAAGTAGACTAAACAGGTTATAAGTCTGAAGGTTAGGTATATCAGTATGAAGATGGGTCCCACCCCAAAACGTCACCTATCTATCTTAGTCCAGAGACAGACACAAAACGTTGGAGTAACTCAGCATGCCAGGCAGCATCTCTGGAGAAAAGGAATAGGTGACATTTGGGGTCGAGACCCTTCTTCAGACTTCAGGTTATTCCAGGGATGCTGCCTGGCCCGTTGAGTTACCCCAGCAGATAGACACAAAAAGTTGGGGAAGCTCAGCAGGTCAGGCAGCTTCTCTGGAGAAAAGGAATAGGTGAAGATTCAGGTTGAGACCCTTCTTCAGACTGAGAGTCAGGGGAGAGATATGAAAATGTACATAGAACAAATGAATGAAAGGAACGCAAGAGGACAAATCAAAGCCAGCAACGAAGATCAGGGAAAGGTGGAGCCCACAATGGTCCATTGTTGGCAGTGGAGAAGGTGCATAACGAGTGGATACAAACAGTGAAACTCACCAGGACGACAGTGAAACTAGTACGACGACCAGGGTGGGGGGAGGGACGGAGAGAGAAATCAATATTTAGAAATCAATAACTTGAAGTTGAACAAAGGGGACTGTGAAGGCATGAGAGGGGAACTGGCCAAAGTAGACTGGAAAGGGATCCTAGCGGGAATGACGGTGGAACAGCAATGGCAGGAATTTCTGGGCATAATCCGGAAGACGCAGGATCATTTCATTCCAAAAAGGAAGAAAGATTCTAAGGGGAGTAGGAGGCAATCGTGGCTGACAAGAGAAGTTAGGGATAGAATAAAACTAAAAGAAAAGATGTATAATACAGCAAAGAGTAGCAGGAAGTCAGAGGATTGGGAAACTTTCATAGGACAACAGAAGGAAACAAAACGGGCAATATGGGCTGAAAAGATGAAGTATGAAGGGAAGCTGGCCAGGAATATAAAGAAGGACAGTAAAAGCTTCTTTAGATATGTTAAGGGAAAAAGAGTAGCAAAGTCAAATGTGGGTCCCTTGAAGGTTGACACGGGTGAAATTATTATGGGCAGCAAGGAAATGCCAGAAGAGTTGAATAGGTACTTTGGATCTGTCTTCACTAGGGAAGACACAAACAATCTCCCAGAAGTACTGGAGGACAGAGGATCTAAGGGTTAGAGGAACTGAAATAAATTTTCTTTAGGCGAGAAATAGTATTGGGTAGGCTAATGGGACTGAAGGATGATAAATCCCCTGGGCCTGATGGTCCGCATCCCAGGGTCCTCAGGGAGGTGGCTCTAGAAATAGTGGACGCATTGGTGATAATTTTCCAATGTTCAATAGATTCAGGATCAGTTCCTGTGGATTGGAGGATAGCTAATGTTATCCCACTTTTCAAGAAAGAAGCAAGAGAGAAAACGGGGAATTACAGACCAGTTAGCCTGACTTCAGTGGTGGGGAAGATGCTGGAGTCAATTATTAAAGAGGTATTAATGGGGCATTTGGATAGCAGTAAAAGGATTAGTCCAAGTCAACATGGATTTATGAAAGGGAAATCATGCTTGACTAATCTTCTGGAATTTTTTGAGGATGTGACAAGTAAAATGGATGAAGGGGTGCCAGTGGATGTAGTGTATCTAGACTTTCAGAAAGCCTTTGATAAGGTCCCGCACGGGAGACTGGTGATTAAAATTAGAGCACATGGTATTGGGGGTAGCGTGATGACGTGGATAGAAAATTGGTTGGCAGACCGGAAGCAAAGAGTAGGAGTGAACGGATCCTTTTCAGAATGGCAGGCAGTGGCGAGTGGAGTGCCGCAAGGCTCGGTGTTGACGCCGCAACTGTTTACTATATATTAATGATTTGGAAGAGGGAATTAGGAGCAACACTAGCAAGTTTGCGGATGACACAAAGCTGGGTGGCTGTGTGAACTGTGAAGAGGACTTTAGGAGGTTGCAGGGTGACCTGAGCAGGTTGAGTGAATGGGCAGATGCGTGGCAGATGCAGTATAATATAGATAAATGTGAGGTTATCCACTTTGGCGGCAAAAACAAGGGAGCAGATTATTATCTCAATGGTGTTAGGTTAGGTAAGAGGGAGGTGAGGCGAGACCTGGGTGTCCTTGTACACCGGTCACTGAAAGTTGGCTTACAGATACAGCAGGCAGTGAAGAAAGCTAATGGAATGTTGGCCTTCATAGCAAGAGGATTTCAGTATAGCAGTAAATAGGTTCTTCTGCAGTTGTATAGAGCTCTGGTGAGACCACATCTGGAGAATTGTGTACAGTTTTGGTCTCCTAATTTGAGGAAGGACATCCTTGTGATTGAGGGAGTGCAGCGTAGGTTCACCAGATTGATCGCTGGGATGGCGGGACTGTCATATGAGGAAAGATTGAAAAGACTAGGCTTGTATTCACTGGAGTTTAGAAGGATGAGGGGATATCTTATAGAAACATATAAAATTATAAAAGGGCTGGGCAAGCTAGATGCAGGAAAAATGTTCCCAATGTTGGGTGAGTCCAGAATCAGGGGCCACAGTCTTAGAATAAAGGGGAGGTCATTTAAGACTGAGGTGAGAAAAAACTTGTTCACCCAGAGAGTTGTGAATTTATAGAATTCCCTGCCACAGAGGGCAGTGGAGGTCAAGTCACTGGATGGATTTAAAAGAGAGTTAGATAGAGTTCTAGGGGCTAGTGGAGTCAAGGGATATGGGGAGAATGCAGGCACGGGTTATTGATTGGGGACGATCAGCCATGATCACAATGAATGGCGGTGCTGGCTCGAAGGGCCGAATGGCCTCCTCCTGCACTATTTTCCATGTTTCCAAATCAATATTCATAATGATGATGGACACAAAATGCTGGAGTAACTCAGCGTGTCAGGCAGCATCTCTGGATAGAAGGAACGGGTGACGTTTGGGGTCGAGATCCGTCGTCAGACTGAGAGTCAGGGGAGAGAGAGACACAGACGTAAGGAAGTGCGAGGTGTGAGAAGGAGACATCAAAGGGGATGCAGATCAAGGAAAATGTAGAATAAATCATTGTTAGCTTGGGGGAGGTGAGAAGGAAGTATACAGCTGGGTTGTTGGCTGCCCAAACACTTTGTATCCCTTTTGCTTAAACCAGCATCTGCTGTTCCTTGTTTCTACAACTGTGACCTTGCACTATGAATTGCTTCTTGCGAACGTATATTCTGGGGGGGATATATATATTTTTTCCTCAAGTTTATTTTTGGACATTTTCCCCAGCTGTTTGTCTGCGAGACGCTAAGAACTGGGCGTTGTCCCACGTCAGAAAACAAGCCACAAGATTGCGATCTCTTTTGTTTGCTAGATCTACATCTTGCAGATGCCAAAGCCTCTGCCAGGGAAGCCACAATGGACCCCAGGGAATGGGAGGGGGACAAATCCCAGGGCACAAACTGGAGAGAACTGTTAAAACGGCGGTCGCAAAAGACGGACTGAACCAAGAAGGCGTTTTAATCTGCGTGATTTCACCTCATTTTGAAAGCAATTAGAAATGCTTTTAAACAACTGTTCGAGATACCAGTGGAGACTGGGTCGAGCTTTTGTGCAGCATATTTGTTTTTTCTTTTAAAAAGATAGCGCAGGGACGTAGCAAGTGGCGGCACAGAGGCGCAGCGGTAGAGCTGCCGCCTCACAGCGTCACAGACCCAGGTTCAATTCTGACTACGGGTGCTGTCTGTACGGACTTTGTATGTTCTTTCCATCACCTGCGTGGGTTTTCTCCGGGAGCTCCGGTTTCCTCCCACACTCCAAAGACGTACAGGTTAGTAGTCAATTGGCTTCTGTAAATTTCGAAATGTCCCCAGTGTGTGTAGCACAGTGCTAGTGTGCAGGGATCGCTGGTCGGCGCCGACACGGTGGGCCAAAGGACCTGTTTCCACGCTGTATTTTCAAAGTCTAAAGGGCCTGTTCCACTTGCATGCGTTTGCTGCAGGAGTTCACGCGACGTTCGCGCTCGGTACGCGCTAAGTTCGCACGTGACATAATTTGCGTCATACTTACCAATCAGCTGGGCAGGAGGCGGGCCGACTGAATTTGGGCGTCGCACGGCGTAGGGCAGTGACGTCATCGCGCAACGCCACACCGGGCGGTGACGTCATCACGCAACGCCACGCGCTATGCGTACGGCATCAAGACGCTGCGTACGCCGTTAAGACGCTGCGTACGACCGCAATGCGCCTGCGTGCCGACAGGCCGTTGGCGCGCGAAGATTTCGGACACTGTCAGTTTTTCGGACCCCCTCTCGATGTCGGGACCAGCCCCGCACAACTCCGCGCTTCTAAGTGGGACCGGCCCCGCGCGGCCATACAGTGCCTGTACGCCTCAAGCGACCACATTTGGTCGCGCCAAACGCGTGCAATCGCATGCAAGTGGGACAGGCCCTTCAGTCTAAAGTAAACCATCAAGATCTTGAACAATGCACAACGCCAACCTTAACTTTGCATTTCTATGGACTCTCTTTGGTTGCAATAAGTACTTTCCAAGTAGACACAAGGAACTGCAGATGCTGGAATCTTGTATAGACTACAAGAGCACTGACTTGAAACGTCACCTATCCCTGTCCTCCAATTATGCTGCCTGACCAGCTGAGTTACTCCAGCACTTCAAGAACGCCTAAATGCTTCAGGAAAACTGATAGGGAGCCAAAGCAACATCAGAAAATCAGGACTCGAGGGCCTGAGCTACATGGAGAGGTTGAGCAGGCTCGGACTTTATTCCTCAGAGGATGACAGGTGATCTTATACAGGTGTACAAAATCATGAGAGGAATAGATCAGGTAGATGCACAGTCTCTTGCCCAGAATAGGGGAATCGAGATCTAGTGGACATAGGTTTAAGGTGAGGGGGAAAAGATTTAATAGGAACCCGAGGGGTAACTAATCACACAAAGGGTGGATTTGAGTGTGTGGAGCTGCCAGAGCAGTTAGTTGAGGCAGGTACTATAGCAACATTTAGGAAATATTTAGATAGGTACATGGATAGGACAGGTTATAGGGTCATAAATGATAGGAGCAGAATTAGGCCATTCAGCCCATCAAGTCTACTCCGCCATTCAATCGTGGCTGATCTATCTCTCCCTCCTAACCCCATTCTCCTGCCTTCTCCCCATAACCCCTGCCACCCGTACTAATCAAGAATCTATCTGTGCCTTAAAAACATCCACTGGCTTGGACTCCACAGCCTTCTGTGGCAAAGAATTCCACAGATTCACCACCCTCTGACTAAAGAAATTACTCCTTATCTCCTTCCTAAAGGAACGTCCTTTAATTCTGAGGCTATGGCCCCTGGTCCTACTTTCCCACTAGTGAAAACATTCTCTCCACGTCCAGGCCTTTCACTACTCTGTACGTTTCAATGAGGTCCCCCCTCATTCTTCTAAACTCCAGCGAGTACAGACCCAGTAACCATCAAACGCTCATCATATGTTGGGCTTAGAGGGATATGGGATCTGCAATTCCTTGCATCCACAAGAATGTAGAGCGATCAGTTAGATTAAAGAATCAACGAAAAACCTCCACAATGTGCACAGTAAGTAAGGGTCTCGACCCAAAGCGTCGCCCATTCCTTCTCTCCAGAGTTGCTGCCTGTCCCCGCTGAGTTACTCCAGCATTTTGTGTCTATCTTCAGTTTAAAGCAGCATCTGCAGTTCCTTGCTACACAAGTAATCGTGTCAAATGGCACATAATACAGAGTTTCTATCCACTCACGACCAAACGAGTGTACAGTTATCTACAAAGGTCAGCTTCCTCTTTTGCTCTTTAAAAGGAGAAATGACCATGCAGTTTGCACTGCTCGACACCAGATAAAGTGGAAGTAATCTTGTCGCAGAAGCTAATTTTAAATATCCTAATTCAGCTCTCCTGCAGCATAAGGAAGAGATTTTCAACCACCTGTTCAAAAATCAGACATCGCAACATTCGATAAATTAACTACTTCTTGGCTTCATGCACACTGCACCTCACTCAATCACATAGCCACAAAGATCCCCTTGATTGCCCCAACTTCAAGTTTTCACGCCTTACCCTTCCATATCTCTATATCTCCCTCTCCCCTGGCTCTCAGTCTGACGAAAGTTCTCGACCTGTTTCCTTTATCATTGTTACTTTTTTAGCATATCTTTCATTCATTTGTTCTATATCTCTCTACATCATCGTCCATATCTCCCATTCCTCTTTCCCGTGACATTCAGACTGACGAAGGGTCTCGACCCGAAACGTCACCCATTCCTTCTCTCCAGAGATGCTGCCTGTCCCGCTGAGTTACTCCGGCATTTTGTGCCTATCTTCAGTATGAATATTGATTTCTCTAACTTCAACTAACCCATGCATCCCCTCTCTCTCTCTCTCTTTCTCACTGTCCCTCCCCCACCCTGATCATTGTGCTAGTTTCACTGTCGCCCTGCTAAGTTTCACTATCTGTACAACTCGTTATCACCTAACTCATAGCCAACAACGGACCATTGTGGGCTCCACCTATCCTTGATCATAATTGGTTATTGCATATCTTTCATGCATTAGTTCTATGTACCTTCTATATCTCTCGTTTCCCTTTCCTGTGACTCTCAGTCTGAAGAAGGGTCTCGACCCCATTCCTTCTCTCCAGAGATGCTGCTTGCCCCGCTGAGTTACTCCAGCTTTTTGTGCCTATCTTTGGTTTAAACCAGCATCTGCAGTTCCTTCCTACACAAAGATCCCATTGAGATGGAAGTGGGGCTGTGGGCAGATAGTACTGACAAATGTTGTTGAGCAGGGTTTTGTGAGGAAATAAATATATTTTTTAATGAAGGAAGGAGGGTTAAAGTGCAGAAAGACAGAAAAAAAGACACAAAGTGCTGGAGTGACTCAGTGGGTCTGGCAGCATCTCTGGAGAACATGGATCCAGCACTGAATTAGTCCTGCAATCTGTGTCCTTTTGTGTATTAACCAGCATCTGCAGTTCTTTGTTTCTACATAAGATTGTGGTAGAGTTGCTACCTTACAGCGCCAGAGACCCAGGTTCAATCCTGACCACAGATGCATGCCCCTGTGGAGTTTGCACGTTCTCCCTGTGGGTTTCCTCCCACATTCCATAGACGTGCAGGTTTGTAGGTTAATTGGCTTCTGTAAACTGTCCCCAGTGTGTAGGATAGAACTGGTGTACGGGGACAGCTGTTTGGAGTGGACTCGGTGAGCCGAAGAGCCCGATTCCACTCTGTATCTCTAAATTAAGCTACATGGATAGGTGACGTTTTGGGTCGGCACCCTTCTTCAGAACCAAATTCTCTCTAAAGTTTGAAGGAAAGTCTAAATTCTAAAAGCATGGCTTGACCTGTTGGGCATATCTCACATCTCTGCATTTTGCAACTTTCTAAGTTCCTTCATTTGTTTTCTCACACTCGGTGGCACGATCTCATGGCTTATTTTTTCACGTTCTTGCTCTAACTTCCTCTATTATTCCAGCAACCAAATGACCTCATCGTCTCCTTATCCCCATGGCAACCCTGATCTCAGCCCAGCGGAGATATCCCTCCCCCATCCTCCTCGACAAATCTCAATGAAATTGAAGCAGGTTCCTGACCCGAAGCGTCACCCATCCATGTTCTCCAGAGATGCTGCCTGACCCGGTCAGTTACTCCAGCACTTTGTCTCTTTCCTTGGCAAACCAGCACCTGCAGTTCCTTGTTTCCACTGCACGTTTCCTTATTTTCCCAGTTCTGATGAACGGTCTCCAACCCATAATTTTAGCTGGGTTTGTTTTCCCATGAATGCTACTGGACCTGCTGAATATTTCCAGCAGGCGGCCAGCACGGTGGCGCAGCGGTGGAGTTGCTGCCCGACAGCGCCAGAGATCCGGGTTCGATCCTGACCACGGGTGCTGCCTGTACATAGTTTGTACGTTCTCCCCTGACGTGACCTGCGTGGGTTTTCTCCGGGTGCTCCAATTTCCTCCCACAAACAAAATGCATAGTTTTGTAGGTTAATTGGCTTCGGTAAAATTGTAAACTGACCCGAGTGTATCGGTCGGTGGGAGTGTACGAGGTGATCACTGGTCGGCGCGGACTCGGTGGGCCGAAGGACCTCTTGCACCATTGTTTAATTGTCATATGTCCCAAAACAGAACAATGAAATCCTTACTTGCAGCAACTAAACAGAATATGTAAACATAGTACCCAGTAAACAACATGTTCAGTATATCAGAGTCCGGGGAGGGAGGAACTGCATTATATATACATATATATGTATGTGTGTGTGTGTGTGTGTGTGTGTGTGTGTGTGTGTGTGTGTGTGTGCGTGTGCGTGCGTGCGTGCGTGTGTGCAAAAAAACAAACAATAATAGTCCTGTACCTCTAAAGTCAGATTTCTGTCCTTATGGCAATTTGTAAGCTGCCTGAGTGATTGCATTATCTTTGCAACAGTTTAATGCGACGCAGTCCTGGAAATAGCAAGTCAAAGTCTGTGGGCAAGTGGCACGAACGCTCCTTCCATTGTCCAAAATCTGAACGGCCTCAACCTCTGCAATGGAGCCAAGTTGTCAGCTAGTTCATGGGCAGTCATTCATCACAAGAACTCCCATCTTTCAACCTAAAATTACATTACCACATCTGTGTCTAATTAAATAAGACACAAAGTGCTCCAGCAACCAAACAGGTCAGGGAGGCTCTCTGGAGAACATCGAGTTTTAGTTTAGTTTATAGATACAGCGTGGAAACAGGCCCTTCGATTAGTACAGGTTTCTTGATTAGTACGGGTGTCAGAGGGTATGGGGAGAAGGCAGCAGAATGGGGTTAGGAGGCAGAGATAGATCAGCCATCATTGAATGGCGGAGTAGACTTGATGGGCCGAATGGCCTAATTCTACTATCCCTTATGATCTCTAAGTCCAAGATGGCGGCGCTGGCTTAACAGCTGCGACCCGCCTGCATTCCGTCTGTTATTTTATTTATTTTGTCCTGTTTTTATTTGGTTTTGGCAGCAGCGGCGACCCGACTCGGCCCCGGAGCGGTCCCAGAGCAGTTCCAGCGGCAGCAGCAGCAGCGCGGCGACCCGACTTCCTGGTCCCGGCAGCGGCTCCGGCAGCAGCAGACAGCTCACCGACGGGGGGCTCAGCTCCCAGTGAGGAGGTCTGTTTGGTCCGCTGGTCTGGTGGCGCAGCTTTCGACCACCCTGGGCCGCGGACTGTAGTGTTGATGTTCGCCTCGGCGCAAGGGAAACAAAGAGGGAAGGAGGAGACAGAATCTTTAAGACTGTTTATTGTGTGTTTCTGTCAATTTTTAAAAATTATATGCATGACTGCAGGGGAACGAAATTTCGTTCAGACCGAAAGATCTCAATGACAAATCAATTCAATGCAAGTCCTCACCAAACAACGATCCCCCGTTCACACTAGTTCTGTGTTATCCCACTTTAGCATCTGACACACTAGAGGAAGTTCACGGAAGCCAATTGACCGACGCACCTGCATGTCTTTGGAATGTGGGAGGAAACCAGAGCACCTGGAGAAAACCCACGTGGTCACAGGGAGAACGTACAAACTCCATGCGAACAGCACCCGTGGTGGGAATAGAAACGGGGTCTCTACTGCTGTCGGGCAGCAACCTTGCCAGCTGTGCCGTCCATCTTCAGGCATGCCAAATGCAGGCAGGTGGGACTACAAATGCATGTAGATGGGCCATGTTGGTCTGCATGGGCAAGTTGGGCCAAAGGGCTTGTTTCCACTCTGTATGACTCCCTAAGACTCCTGCACTTCAATGACAATAGACAATGGACAATAGACAGGAGTAGGCCATTCGGCCCTTCGAGCCATCACCGCCATTCAATGTGATCATGGCTGATCATCCCCAATCAGGACCCCATTCCTGCCTTCTCCCCATATCCCCTGACTCCACTATTCTTAAGAGCCTCTCTTGAAAGCATCCAGGGAACCTGCCTCCACTGCCCTCTGAGGCAGAGAATTCCACAGACTCACAACTCTCTGTGAGAAAAAGTGTTTCCTCGTCTCCGTTCTAAATGGCTTACCCCTTATTCTTAAGCTGTGGCCCCTGGTTCTGGACTCCCCCAACATCGGGAACATGTTTCCTGCCTCTAGCGTGTCCAAGCCCTTAACAATCTTACATGGTTCAATGAATGAAGTCCTAGCCTGCCCAACCACAATAGCACAGACCCCCAAGTCCTGGCAACATCCTTGTTAGTCCTCTCCAGCTTAATGACATCCTTCCTATAGCAGAGTGACAAAAACTGAACACAAGACTATTAAATGCGGCCTCAGCGATGTCCACATATAATCCATAACCCTCCATTCACTACATATCCATGCACCTATCCAAAAGGGTTAGTATACAAATATACCAAGCTGTGAGAAAGTATAGTGGAAATTATCTATCTGAGGAGGGACTGGCATAGTACTATTTAAAAAAAAATAGTAACTATTGACAGTCCCTCCGAAGATAGATAATTTCCACTATACGTTTTGAACTAAAAGCTTGGTATATTTGTTTTATATCCCTTCATAACATCTAATAAAAATAAAAAGTACAGAAAATAAATCGACTTACCCCATTCTTCTGCATAAATTGTCTTGAAATAGCTGAGTGCGCGATATCCTCAATGAAAGATAACAGAGTACAACTTGAACTTTCTATCCAATACTAGTCCAATTATCCAGAGTTCCTTTTGAAGCATGAAGAAAGTCACTTTCGAATTGAAGCAAATTTCGTGACCGAGTTTTGAGCATGCGCAGTTTTACCAAGGAAGAAATTAGTAAAAAGAGCATGCGCAGTGCTGCCCAGGAGAAAATAGCAAAAAATAATCGGAGCTAGTGCAATTTATTTTTTATTCATCGAATACCGATTGACCAATCACGTTTCTAGAATACTCATGAATATTCATAGAAGGGATATAATTTAGATTATTGTCACGTGTACCGAGGTACAGTGAAAAGCTTTTTTGTTGCGTGCTAACCTGTCAGCAGGAAGACTATACGTGACTACAATTGAGTCGTCCATAGTGTACAAAGTATTTTAAATGCTGCCATCGTATCTGCTTGAGCCACTACCCTTGGCAGCGCATTCCAGGCAGTCGCCGCCCTCTGTGTAAAAAAACTTGCCTGCACATCCAAGATAGACAGGGAAAAGCTGGAGTCACTCAGCGGGACAGGCGGCATCTCTGGAGAAAAGGAATGGGTGACGTTTCGGGTCGAGATCCTTCTTCAGACTGAGAATCAGTGGAGAGGGAGACTAGAGGGAATGGAAAGGTACGGAACGAATCAGAACTGGCACCGATGACCAAGGACAGGTGGAGTTCACAATGGTTGAGGCCCTTCTTCAGACCCGAAACATCACCTGGGACTCGATTCCTTGGAGGATGAGGGGTATCTTTTCTCGAGAGGTGCTGCCTGGCCCATTGAGCTGCTCCAGCTGTTTGGGCCTATCCTAGATGCAAACCAGCATCTGCAGTTCCTTCCAGTCTGTACATTTTGCCTGCACATCCACTTTAGACCGTGCCCCGCTCTCTAAGCTGCATCCTCCGGTCTTTGATTTTTCCACCCTGGAGCCTAGATAGCAACTTTTGATCAATCTACAAGAGGAGTTCATCTTTTTGCAGCAGCATCTATCAAATTACCCTTCCAAAACACTTTTGTTCACACCATTCACCACAAATGTAACCAGGCTGGTAAAGTCAGCCAACACCCATGAGCATAGATCTCTTGGCATTGCAATCAACGGCTCAATAAGCACAATGTCGCCGAACCATCTTGGTTAGTTCAAGACACAGAAAGCTTTGGGCCAAAACACAGGCAAGTGGGACGAGTGTATCTGGGAGATGTTTAGTCAGAGGGTGGTGAATCCGCGGAAGTCAGTGCAGATTTTTTAAGGCAGAGATAGATCATCTTGATTAGTCAGTGTGTCAGGGGGTTATGGGAAATACTCCTATCACTTATGAACTTATGTCGGTCTGTTTGGGCAAGTTGGGCCAAAGGGCCTGTTTCCACACTGTACGACTTTATGACCCTATTTGAGAATGAACCAAACACAGGAGCACCCGGAGAAAACCCACGTGGTCACAGGGAGAACGTACAAACTCCGTACAGACAGCACCCGAGGTCAGGATCGAACTAGGGTCTCTAGCGCTATAAGGCAGCGACTCTACCGCTGTGCCACTGTGCTGCCCCTAACTGTCGTTCCGCCAGTTTGCGTGCGGCCTCACTCAGGCAGTGGACGAGGCCCAGGACAGAAAGATCAGGATGGGAACGGGAAGGGGAGTTAACGTTCTTCCTGTGACGGCATGGGTCTTTTCCGGGTCTTCTCCGGTTTTAGTTTAGTTTGGTTTACTGTCAAATAGAGTCATGGAGCATGGAAACAGGCCCATCGGCCCAACTTGCCCATGCCGACCAACGTGTCCCATCGACACTAGTCCCACCTGCCTGCGTTTGGCCCACGTCCCTCTAAACCTCAAATCCAGAATTAAAATTGAAGCGAAGGAAATAGGCAACGTTTCGGTTGCCTATTTCCTTCGCTCCATAGATGCTGCCTCACCCACTGAGTTTCTCCAGCATTTTTGTCTACCTTCGATTTTCCAGCAGCTGCAGTTCCTTCTTAAAGCATATAGCTTACATGTGGGGCAAAGAGATACTTTAAAACGGAACATGACATTGCTTTCTTCACAACATCCTTATCTGCAGAATGTTAAACTGGACTCGGAGTCTAATTTTGCTCGTCGATTGGCACTGGGTACCGGAGACATGCAGAGACTTGTTTGGGATCAGCGTGTCACATAATCCAGCAGTGCCTCTGTACCGAGAGAACAGCTATGAGCCACATGCAAGCCTTGTTGTTACAATGTCGGAGGCAGCAATGCTTTGCATTTTAAAGTGATAATGATCCGGGCAGTGAATAATTTCCTATTTTAAGGACAACTTGCAGGCGTTTCAGAATTCCGATTCCAGGAATGAGTGGGTTAGCATATGATGAGCACTTGACAGCACCGGGCCTCCACTCACTGGAGTTTAGAAGGTTGAGGGGGGACCTCATTGAAAGTTACAGAATAATGAAAGGCATAGATAGAGTGGATGTGGAGAGGATGTTTCCACTGGTGGAAGAGTCTAGGACCAGAGGTCACAGACTCAGAATTAAAGGGCGCTCCTTTAGAAAGGAGGTGAGGAGGAACTTCTTTAGTCAGAGGGTAGTTAATCAAGAATTTGTCCATCTCTGTCTTAAAAATATCAACTGACTTGGCCTCCGCTGCCCTCTGTGGCAATGAGTTCCACAGGGTAGTTAATCTGTGAAACTCATTGCCACAGAGGGCTGTGGAGGCCGTCAATGGATATTTTTAAGGCAGAGATGGACAAATTCTTGATTAGAACGGGTGTCGGGTTATGAGGAGAAGGCAGGAAAATGGGAGTAAGAGGCAGAGACCAGCTATGATTGAATGGTGGAGTAGACTCGATGGGCCGAATGGCCTAATTCTACTCCTATAACTTGTGAATATCAGGTAAATATATCCAATGAGTATAGATGTTGGGAGGTTATGTTACACTTACGCAAGACATTGGTGAAGCCATGTTTGAGAATTCTGTTCAGTTTTGGTCACCATGTTCTAGGAAAGATGTTGTCAAGCTGGAAAGGGTGCAGAGAAGATTTACGAGGATGTTGACAGGACTCGAGCGCTTGAGCTAGAGGGAGAGGTTGAGCAGGCTATGACTCTATTCCTTGGAGCGCAGGAGGATGAGGAGTGATCTTATAGAGGTGTACCAGATCATGAGAGGGATAGATTGGGCAAACACACAGAGTGTTCTACCCAGAGTAGGGGAATCGAGAACCAGAGGACATATATTTAAGGTGAGTGAAGGGTGGAGGTCAGTGTGGTTAGAGTTGCTGCTTCATAGCGGCAGATCGCCTGGTCGGCGGGAGCTTGGTGGGCCGTAGGCCTGGTTTCTGCGCCGCGCTATACCTCTAAACTAAACCAACCTAAAACTAAATAGGAAACATAACTCATTAAGAGCAAAATCTAACTCTCTCTTGAAAACATCCCGTGAATCGGCCTCCAGTGCCTTCTGTGGCAGAGAATTCCACAGATTCACAACGCTCTGGGTGAAAAAGTGTTTCCTCATCTCAGTCCTAAATGGCCTACACCTTATTCTTAAACTGAGACCACTGGTTCTGGAATTCCCCCAACATGGGGAACATTTTTCCTGCATCTAGCCTGTCCAATCTCACCCTTTTGTCTCCTTTTCACCTCTATCTTTTGTCATTTACTCCACCCGTCAATCAATGGGGAGCACTTAATGGGAATCTGAGCGACAACTTTTTTTTTCCCCAACACAGGGTGGGTGTACAGAACGAGCTGCAGGAGGAGAGGACATTTAAGAAAACGTTTTGACATGTGCATGGATGGGACAGGTTTGGAGGGATACGGGCCAAGCCGCAGACAGGTGGGACTAGTGTAGCTGGGACATGTTGGCCCGATGTGGGCAGGTCGGGCTGAAAGGCCTGTTTCCACGCCGCAAGACTCTGTGACTCTTATCTTTTCCCTTCCCGTTCATCTCCAATCTCTTCCACATCTTGCCAAAAGAAGTTGCCAGCTACATCTGTTACATGTAGAATTCAGGAGTTCGGGCCTGAGAAAGGTTCTAAGCTGCACAAAAAGGAAGACAGCGACACAAGGCCTAAATATGGGTCTGAACAGCCAGGGCTCCGATAATTAAATTGCCGAGACATCTGCCAGGCAAATGGGAGCGCTGGGCTAAACGTGGCCGAAAAAAGTACCGGGGGGGGAGGGCGGGGAGGGGGGTGGTTTCTGTTCCCAAGTTTTAATTGCGTGAGTATTTGCGGGCAGGGCCACCATTAAGGATCACAATTACAATCAACGGGGGATCCAAACCAGGAGAATCAGAGCGTAAGGAGGAGGGGAAGTAGAGCGGGGTCAGAGTGGGAGTTTTTCAACCTGAAATGTCTGGGCAATAAATGACGCTGGACTCGAAGCTGGGATCCCACCTGCCAGAATTTTGGTACCGGTCGCCAATCCCGACTCAGGACGAGATATCACGCGTCTTTTTCACCAGCGCCGTCCAAGCTGCGAACAAGAGGAAGGATTTTTTTTAAAAACACCCCTCGGCGTTTTTGTTTTAAAATGGCCACGAGACTGAGAGTAGCCAGAATCATAAGGGTTTTTGTTTCTGTTGCTCTGCACACAGTGTTGTCTCGGACGCAAGTGCCTGTTCAGCAAATGACGTTCAGAAATGGTCTACTTTTCAAGGCCTGAGGGACTCGACCGAATAGGTAGCAACCTTGTGAGGCTAATTTTGGAAGCTGCTTAACCTGGGCGAGTTTCAGTGCAGAAAATTGTTTCCAGACCAAAGTCTGCCCTCTGCCTTGCACTGTAGGCCATCTGATGACTCTCTCATGCTGCCACCTTGTGTCCCTTGATGAACAACGGTACGTTACTGAAATACTCCACTTCCTACTTCTTTCTGCTGGCCATGCTGTCTCTAGGTCAGAGTTGCCAAGTTAACTCCGTGCCTTCTGTTCACTGCAATAGAACGCAGTCTATATCTTTCCGCCCTCTGTATCTTTTCCCTTCGCTCGATCGACACAGGTGTTCCCCGATTAACGATGCTTCGACTTGCGATATTTTGACTTTACGATGGGCAAACGCGGCGAGCCGCACCTCACTTCCGGTCACGTGATCGCGATGCATTAAATGCGTTTTCGACTTGCGATATTTTCGGTTTACGTTATCGGAACGTAACCCCATCGTAGGTCGAGGAGCAGCTGCACTTGAGCGTAGTGTTATCTGATCTGAAGATAGACACAAAGTGCTGGAGCAACTCAGCGGGTCAGGCAGCATCTTTTTAGTTTTTAGTTTAGAGATGCAGCCCGGAAACGGGGGGGGGGGGGGGGGGGGGGGGGGGGGGGGGCGTTAAACAGATGGTTGGGACAAAGGCCGGAAGATTAGAACCAAAGGAGTGAGACAAATGGATTGAAGAGTTGAAAATTGCGAAACCAGAGGAAGGAATGAGAGTGGTGGGGGAGGTGTGGGGAGAGAAGGGGAAGGGGGAGGGGAGTGGTTGGCGGGATTGACTAAAACTGGAGAATAAGCTGCCTAAATGGAATATGAGGTGCTGTTCCTCCAGTTTGCGTGTGGCTTCACTCTAGCAATGAAGGAGGCACAGGACAGAAAGGTCAATGTAGGAATAGGCAGGGGAGTTGAAGTGCTTGGCAACCAGGGAGATCCAATTGTAAAAATGTTGCTTTTCACTGTATCTCAAAGCAAGTGACAATAATAAACCTAAACCCAAATGTTGAACTTCCAACAGAGAATGCCTATTTTCCTAATACATCTTATCCCCTTTGATAGATTTAGAGTCACAGAGTGATACAGCGTGAAAACAGGCCCTTCAGCCCAACGTGCCCACACCAGCCAACATGCCCCAGCTACACAAGTTCCGCCTGCCTGTGCTTGGTCCATTTCCCTCCATCTGTCCTGTCCATGAACTTGTCTAACTGTTTTTTTTTTAATGCTGGGATAGTCCCAGCAACTACCTCCTCTGGCAGCTTGTTCCATACATCCCCCACCCTTTGTAATTTAAACTTAGAAAAATGCGCAGATACACATAAAATCAACCGATATGCAAAATACTTTAAAACAGTTATGTGGCACCAATCATGTTCTAGTTAAACTACAGACGTTAGAGATACAGCACAGAAACAGGCCCTTCCATCTACCGAGTCTATGCCGACCAGTGATATTAGCATGATCCTACACACTACGGGACAATTTACAATTTTTTTTTTAACCAAAGGCAATTAACCTACAAACCTGTACATCTTTGGAATGTGGGAGGAAACCGGAGCACCCAGAAAAAAACCTACGCAGGCCACAGGGAGCACATACAAACTCCTTACTAGTTACTAGAGAGTATTCTAAGGGATAGGATATACAGGCATTTAGACGAACAAGTGCTGATTATGGATAGTCAGCATGGGTTTGTACGTGGGAGGTCGTGTCTCACAAATCTGATTGAGTTTTTTGAAGATGTGACCAAAAAGGTTGATGAGGGCAGAGCTGTAGATGTACAGTGACTTGCAAAAGTTTTCATACCCCTTGAACTTTTCCACATTTTGTCACGTTACAACCACAAACGTAAATGTATTTTATTGGGATTTTATGTGATCAACCAACACAAAGTGGCGCATAATTGTGAAGTGGAAGGAAAATGATACATGGTTTTCAAATTTTTTTACAAATAAAAAACTGAAAAGTGTGGTGTGCAAAAGTATTCGGTCCCCTTTACTCTGATACCCCTAAATAAAATCCAGTGCAACCAATTGCCTTCAAAAGTCACCTAATTGGTAAATAGAGTCCACTTGTGTGTAATCGAATCTCAGTATAAATACAGCTGTTATGTGAAGGCCTCAGAGGTTTGTTAGAGAACAAACAGCATCATGAAGCCCAAGGAACACACCAGACAGGTCAGGGATAAAGTTGTGGAGAAGTTTAAAGCAGGGTTAGGTTATAAAAAAATATCCCAACTTTGAACATCTCACGGAACACTGTTCAATCCATCATCCGAAAATGGAAAGAGTATGGCACAACTGCAAACCTACCAAGACATGGCCGTCCACCTAAACTGACAGGCCGGGCAAGGAGAGCATTGATCAGAGAAGCAGCCAAGAGGCCCATGCTAACTCTGGAGGAGCTGCAGAGATCCACAGCTCAGGTGGGAGAATCTGTCCACAGGACAACTATTAGTCATGCGCTCCACAAATCGGGCCTTTATGGAAGAGTGGCAAGAAGAAAGCCATTGTTGAAACAAAGCCATAAGAAGTCCCGTTTGCAGTTTGCCACAAGCCATGTGGGGGACACAGCAAACATGTGGAGGAAGGTGCGATGAGACCAAAATTGAAGTTTTTGGCTTAAATGCAAAACGCTATGTGTGGTGGAAAACTAACACTGCACATCACCCTGAACACACCATCCCCACTGTGAAACATGGTAGTGGCAGCATCATGCTGTGGGAATGCTTTTCTTCAGCAGGGACAGGGAAGCTAGCCAGAGTTGATGGGAAGATGGATGGAGCCAAATACATAGCAATCTTGGAAGAAAACCTGTTAGAGTCTGCGAAAGACTTGAGACTGGGGCAGAGGCTCACCTTCCAGTAGGACAATGACTCTAAACATACAGCCAGAGCTCCAATGGAATGGTTTAGATCAAAGCATATTCATGTGTTAGAATGGTCCAGACCTAAATCCAATTGAGAATCTCTGGCAAGACTTGAAAATTGCTGTTCACAGACGCTCTCCATCCAATCTGACTGAGCTTGAGCTATTTTGCAAAGACGAATGGGCAAAAATTTTAGTCTCTAGATGTGCAAAGCTGGTAGAGACATACCCCAAAAGACTTGCAGCTGTAATTGCAGCGAAAGGTGGTTCTAGAAAGTATTGACTCAGGGGGGCTGAATACTTTTGCACACCACACTTTTCAGTTTTTTATTTGTAATAGAATTTGGAAACCATGTATCATTTTCCTTCCATTTCATAATTATGCACCACTTTGTGTTGGTCTATCACATAAAATCCCAATAAAATACATTTACATTTTTGTGCTTGTAACGTGACAAAATGTGGAAAAGTTCAAGTGGTATGAAAACTTTTGCAAGCCACTGTATATATGGACTTCAGCAAAGCATTCGAAAAGGTTCTGCATGGCAGGCTGCTCTGGAAGGTTAGATCACATTGGATCCAAGGAGAGATAGCTGAATGGATAGAAAATTGACTTCAGGGAAGGAAGCAGAGGGTGATGTTGGAAGGTTGCTTTTCGGACTGGAGGCCTGTGACTAGTGGTGTGCCTCTAGTTCAGTGCTGGGCCCTTTACTGTTTGTCATCTATATCAATGATTTGGATGAGAACATACAAGGCAAGATTAGCAAGTTTGCTGATGATACAAAAGTGGCTGGTTCTGCATAGTGAAGATGGATGTGAAAAATTGCAGCAGGATCTTGATCAATTGGCCAGGTGGGCTGAGGAATGGTTGATGGAATTTAATGCGACTATTCCTTATTAGAAGAATAAGGAATTCATCATTGAGAAGAGGAATGAGAAGAGAAAAGTAAGGTGTTGCATTTTGGGAAGTCTGACATGGGCAGGACGTACACAGTGAATGGTAGGGCTCTGAGTGTTGTAGAGCAGATGGATCTCGGAGTGCAGGTGCATGGTTCCTTGAAAGTTGAGTCGCAGGTAGATAAGGTGGTCAAAATGGCGTTTGGCACTTTGGCTTTCTTCAATCAGACTATTGAGTATAGAAGTTGGGAGGTCATATTACAGTTGTATAAGATGTTGGTGAGGCCGCATTTATAGTATTGTGTTCTGGGCACCATGTTATAGAAAATATGTTGTCAAGCTGGAATGGGTACAGAGAAGATTCACAAGGATGTTGCCAGGGCTAGAGGGTCTGAGCTTTAAGGAGAGGTTGAGTAGGCTGGGTCTCTATTCCTTGGAGTGCAGGAGGATGAGGGTTGATCTTATAGAGGTGTACAAAATCATGAGAGGAATAGATCGGGAAGATGCACAGAGTCTTTTGGCCAGAGTAGGTGAATCGAGGACCAGAGGACATACTGTAGGTTTAAGGTGAAGGGGAAAAGACTTAATAGGAATCTGAGGGGTAACATTTTCACACAAAGGGTGGTGGGTGTATGGAACAAGCTGCCAGAGGAGGTAGGTGAGGCAGGGACTATCCCAACGTTTAAGAAACAGTTTGACAGATCCATGGATAGGACAGGTTTGGAGGGATATGGACCAAGCGCAGGCAGGTGGGACTAGTGTAGCTGGGACATGTTGGCCGTTGCGGGCACATTGGGCCGAAGGGCCTGTTGCCACACTAAGACTCTGACATCACCCATAGGCAGGATCGAATCTGGGTCTCTGGCACTGCAAGGCAGCAAACTCTCCCTCTGTGCCACGGTGCTTAGACCCTCAATTGTACAGAGAATTTTCAGCTTTACAGTAACATAACCCTTGCACATAAAGAAGGATAAAAAAGAAAGAAAGGCAGGCAGATATACAGCGACACGTACAATCTCAAAACCATTAGATTACTTTTTTAAATAATTTATCACAGACCTGGTTTATGCTTCCAGCTCCATAACCTTTAGGGACTGTAAATATTTAAGCTGCAGGGACAAATCTTTTGGCAATAATGTATTACCGCTTTGCTACTATTTCAAAATTTGTCGACAGCTGAAAATCTAAAAATGGTAATTATTTAAAAGTATGCCTAAGCATTAAAAAAAATATTTGTTAAAGCAAGTTTTGCAGGCTGTTAACCTGGATTGCAACTGTGGTGTTGCTACAACACTCCGCACCATTGAACCACTGATACAGAAGCTAGCTTCATTCCTAAGTAGAGGTCCTTGCAGTCGCAAGGAACTGCAGATGTTGGTTTACAAATAAAGACACACAACGCTGGAGTAACTCAGCTGGTCAGGCAGCATCTCTGGAGGACATGGATGGGCGATATTTCGGGTCGGGACGCTTCTTCAATTTTAGATAACTACTAACCCTTGGAACGACAGCCTTGGACTTGTGACTCCCTCTCTTCCCTGTGCTCTTCGTGAATGCACAGCCATTTCTCACACCATCCGGCCCCCTTTTGAGTTTGGTTCATTGTCACGTGTACCGAGGTACAGTGAAAAGCCTTTGTTCCCATAACGAGTCAGCGGAAACGCAATACACGATTACAATCGAGCCATTTAAAGTGTACAGACTGCGGGTGGCAAGTCCATGGGTATTTTTTAGGGAGAGACGGGTAGGTTCTTGATTAGTACAGGTGTTAGGGTTAAGGCAGGAAAATGGGGTTAGCAGGGAGAGATGGATTAGCCGCAATTGAATGGCGGGTAGACTTGATGGGCCAAATGGCCTAATTCTGCTACCATCACTTATGAACAGAAATCGGCTATGGGAATGGATCCAGAGCTCTGGCCGCATGGAAGCAGATTCAACCCGCCGATTGGCTGCAGAAGTCCCAATGACGCAAAGATTGGCTGCCTCACCCGGCCTACGCGGCACATTTTCGAGGTGGAGGGGGGGGGATTTCAAGTGCGCTCTCGTGATTTTGTCCGGATTAAAGGAGGTGCCGGACCGCCAGTTGAGGTAAGATAAAAGGTGGACCTGATTTGCAATAGTCCAAAACCTTTGGCTTCAGCAAATATCGTTTTGTCTCCACATTTTTCACACGGATCAGACAACACCACCCAGTTACCTTCCCGCCATCTGGAACAGTCAACCTGGAGAAGCTCAGCAGGTGCGGCAGCACCTATGGAGCGAAGGAAATAGGCAACGTTTCGGGCCGAAACGTTGCCTATTTCCTTCGCTCCATAGATGCTGCCGCACCCGCTGAGTTTCTCCAGCACTTTTGTCTACCTTTGATTTTCCAGCATCTGCAGTTCCTTCTTGGAGTGTGAATTTCAAACAGACATGTTTTTGCCTATTAATTGTATGCACATTGACAAAAATTTAATACAATTGTGCCTGTTTAACTTAAAAAAAAAGTGTGTTGCTGTTATATTGATTTTGACAGTAATAGACAACCGGTGAGAGTTATGAAAAACAAAACATCAAGAATCGAGATACGTTTTGATACAAATTCAAATCCTGTGTTCAGTTTAGTTTAGTTTAGAGATACAGCGCAGAATCTCGCCCTCCCATCCACTCCAATGAGTCTGCAGCGACCAGCGATCCACGCACACTTACACTATCCTACACACACTGGGGACAATTTACTTTTATACCAAGTCAATTGACCCACAAACCTGTACGCCTTTGGAGTGTGGGAGGAAACCAAAGATCTCGGAGAAAGCCCACGCAGGTCACAGAGGGAACGTACAAACTCCGTTCAGACAAGCATCCGTAGTCGGGGTCGAAACCGGGTCTCTGGCGCTGTGAGGCAGCAACTGTATCGCTGCGCCACCGTGTCGCCCTTTGTTGGTGTTGGCATAAGTGTTGGTGATAGTGATTCGTTGTAAGAAAGTGCACATAGAAACATAGAAAATAGGTGCAGGAGGAGGCCATTCGGCCCTTCGAGCCAGCACTGCCATTCATTGTGATCATGGCTGATCGTCCCCTATCAATAACCCGTGCCTGCCTTCTCCGCATATCCCTTGACTCCACTAGTCCCTAGAGATCTATCTAACTCTCTCTTAAATCCATCCAGTGACTTGGCCTCCACTGCCCTCTGTGTCAGGGAATTCCACAAATTCACAACTCTCTGGGTGAAAAGGTTTTTTCTCACCTCTGTCTTAAATGACCTCCCCTTTATTTTAAGACTGTGGCCCCTGGTTCTGGACTCGCCCAACGCTGGGAACATTTTTCCTGCATCTAGCTTGTCCAGTCCTTTTGTAATTGTATATGTTTCTATAAGATCCACCCTTATCCTTCTAAAGTCCAGTGAATGAATACAAGCCATTGAAGACAAGGTTAATTCAATGCATCGCGTTTATATCAAGAGAACTGGAGTATACAAACAGAGATGTAATGCTAACGCTCATCATTACCCCGTTCCTGCTTTCTCCCCATATCCCTTGATTCCTTTAGCCCCAAGAGCTAAATCTAACTCTCTCTTGAAAACATCCCGTGAATTGGCCTCCACTGCCCTCTGTGGCTGGGAATTCCATAAATTCACAAATCTCTCTGTACTTACGGGTCTTCATGTCTCCTTGCAGTTTAAGCATCTGAGGAACAGGCATCGTCAGGACCACGGCATCAAACATTTCCGCAGGGCCCGAGTCGCAGCACACCTCCAATTTCCCCTCTTTGAGGTTGATGTGGGTAACGTGGCGATTGTACAACACGTCTGGATGTTGAAAGAAATTAGGCATGAACAACAAGGAACTGCAGTTGCTGATTAGCACACAGGAGGGACACAAAGGTCAGGCAGCATCTCTGGGTATCGTGGATAGGTGACGTTTCAGGTCGGGACCCTTCTTCAGAAGAAGAACCTGGAGTAACTCAGCGGGTCAGACAGCATCCCTGGAGAACGTGGACAGGTGACGTGTAGAAAGGAACTGCAGGTGCTGGTTTCCACCGAAGATAGACACAAAAAGCTGGAGTAACTCACCGGCCTGAGACAGCATCTCTGGAGAGAAGGAATAGGTGCTGGAGTACTGGAGTAACTCAGCGGGACAGGCAAGTTCAAGTTCAAGTTACATTTATTGTCACATGCACCTTTTGGTACAGTGAGATTTGAGTTGCCACATGATAGAATTTAACATAAACATCCTTCCACAGCATCTCTGGAGAGAAGATAGACACAAAAAGCTGGAGTAACTCAGCGGGACAGGCAGCATCTCTGGAGAGAAGGAACGGGTGACGTTTCGGGTCGAGCCGTGTCTGAAGAAGATTCTCGAACCAAACGTCTCCCATTCCTTCTCTCCAGAGATGCTGCCTGTCCCACTGAGTTACTCTAGCTTTTTGTGTCTATTAACAGGGCTGCCAACATTGGGTGAGAGTTGGGAGTGAGAAATTGTGAGAGACCAAGCCCAAGGAAGCACAGTGACTGAGGTGGAAGGGGAGGGTGTGGGAGGGGAGTGTCCCCCCTCCCATTGGTACGGAGCTTTCGCATTTTTCAGCTTGAAGTTGTGCAATCTAGTGCATACTATGGTGAGTTTTCTATTTACACTTTAATGCAATATATATGCTTTAAAATGGATTAGCTATGAATGTTAGAGTAATTTACATTCCTAATTACATTCCACAGTAGAGCAAGTCTCTGATCAACAGGTGAAGCACATGAATGATCTTAGTATATTCATGTATGGAAATCAGATTATATTCAAACACTTGGCACATGTTGACCAACCTGGGTCTCACTGCACACCTGGTACTACTCCAGACTCCAGTTCCATACATTCTCTCATTCCTGACCCTGAGTCCAGCCTTACACCTGGCCCCCTATTCTACCCTGATCATAGCTGCTTACCTGCTTGGGTTCCCAGTGCTGAACACTCCCATTGTCCCAGCTTTCACTGCACACCTAGTACTATTCCAGACCGTGGCTCTGGATGCACACTTGGCCTTGCTCCTAGCCCCTCTGCACTGAAAATATATCTGGCCCACACATAAAGCCCCATATCTGACCCCCTGGACTTAATCTATTACGTTCAAGTCCACAGGTGCTTATCTAATGCGGTAATCTTTTATGGGGGACTTCACAGAGTCATTGGCTTCCTTGTTATCCAACATGCTAGTTACTTTGTCAAATAAGTCATCAATTGGTTGAACACAATTTCTCATCCATAAAATTATACTCGCTCAGCTGTATAAGTATTCTGTTACCATTTCCTTCGTTTTCCAAACAAACTGTCCTGAAGTCATTTTCACCCCCAAAATTTTCTGTATTTTGCTGTTTAGCTCAGCTGGTACTTTTCCGAAATGCAAAGTCCAATAAGTATATATTTAAGCAATATTATTCTATTAAATGTGATCTTGAGAGTACATAATATTTTCTGTGGTATTCATAACACAACAATGATAAAAAGATCTTTGTTTTGATTGCACCTACCAACATGCATACATTATTATAATACAGTTAATATGTACCGAGGGCAAATTTTTGTTCTAATGCTCGCCATTCCCAATTACTTTTACATTGAAGTGATTGAAATCCAAGTGAAGTTTAAATGGCATCAGAAAAATAAAACCTCCGGAATGGATGATATTCATTACGTGGTTGGTTGCAGTCAGTATCAGCACAATTACTATATTAAACTTTGAATCTTCAGATGTCCTGGTTCAAGCTAAAACTAAAGACAAATAATAACTTCCTCACACATTCCCCTGCAAGTATCTCTGTCACTCCTTTAAAATATGCCCCTTCTTTGAACAAGCTCTTCAACATCGCATCTGAATCAGTTTCCATCTGATTACAATCCTTGAGGATGTTTATCTACGTGTTCAATTAATAAAACAATGAGATTGTGGACATTTCTATTCAACCTGTCAAAGGAATTTGGGGGGGGGGGGGGGGGGGGGGGTTAGAAATAGTCAGTGAGGTAAACAAACATAATAGTTGAGTGGCAAATGACAATTGTGCTACCTTCCCAATATTTAACTGAAGGAAATAGTGGGTTATCGGGGCTGTATGTTGTGACAGACAGCCTGACACCTTGCATGCAATTTTAATATTACACTTATCCCATCACCCTGGATATTCCAGATTAATAAGTTAAGGTTTATTCAACTAATTACAAATCAGGCTAATTACAAATCAATAACATTAGCCAACTCCGAAACAGGAAGCGCTGAGCATTGGGATCCAGACATCACGAACAACTAGCCTCAGTTTCCCGCTCACATCTGGCAGTGCTCTCCGTCTGAACCAGGGGCCGCGGTACATTTTTGTAAATGGGAGGCGGCTGAGCGATCACTGGCCTTGGGGGGTACCTGGCGAGGGAGTGGAGCGACTGAGTAGGGGGAGGGAGGGTGTGGGAGGGGGATGTAGGGACTTTTTGGAATTTGATGTATTAAAATCATGTTTTAGTGCATTGTAGAAGTATGATTTCTATGTTTTTTGTATGAAGTATTTTTAAGAGGCAACTTTTTAAGGGGTAACCTTTTCCACACAAAGGGTGGTGGGTGTATGGAACAAGCTGCCAGAGGAGGCAGTTGAGGCAGGGACTATCCCAACATTTAAGAAACAGTTAGACTGATACATGGATAGGACAGGTTTGGAGGGATATGGACCAAAAGCAGGTAGTGTAGCTGGGAGATGTAGAAGGGTGTGGGCAAGATAGGCTGAAGGGCCTGTTTTCACATTGTATCACTCTATGACTACATTATACCTCAACCATGCATGAATGCTTCAAAATCGTGGTGACATTTTATTGCCATATACTCAAACATAGACACATAGAAAATAGGTGCAGGAATAGGCCATTTGGCCCTTTGAGCCAGCACTGCCATTCAATATGATCATGGCTGTTCATCTAAAATCAGTACCTTTCCTGTTTTTTCCCCATACCCCTTGATTTCGTGAACCCCAAGAGCTAAATGTAACTCTCTCTTGAAAACATCCAGTAAATTGGCTTCCACCGCCTTCTGTAGCAGAGAATACCACAGATTCACAACTCTCTGGGTGAAGAAAGTTTGTCCTCATCTCAATCCTTACTGGCCTACCCTTTATTCTTAAACGGTGACCCCTGGTTCTGAACTCCCCCAACAACAGGAACATTTTTCCTGCAGTTACAGTAATTGAAAATCTAGCAGGCAAGCAGGACGCTTTCTCCAACCACCCCCATTTGAAGGCCGCTATCTTCCACTGTACCACCACAGTGCTTGGAACCTACTTCCAGCAGCCATTGGTTGTCCTCCATGATGCACCAAGCCGCAGTCTGATCCATGCCCAGGTCACCATGGCGAATTCGGCACAGAGACTCTAACGGCAGCGGCGCAATGCTTCTGATGCCTCCGACGGTCCAGGACTCTTAGAAACATAGAAAATAGGTGCAGGAGGAGGCCATTCGGCCCTTCGAGCCAGCACCGCCATTCATTGTGATCATGGCTGATCGTCCCCTATTAATAACCTGTGCCTGCCTTCTCCCCATATCCCTTGACTCCACTAGCCCCTCTTGCACTGAGGCTGCTCCATGGCCGGAGCTGCAGCGAGCAACTCGCCAGCCTGGCAAACCGCACCAGCCTGGCAAACCGCGCCAGCCCGGCAAGCACTCACCAACCTGGCAAACACTCGCCAGCCCGGCAAAGGCTCGCCAGCCCCTGCTCCCCGTCCGCATCTGTCCCCGCCGCTGCTTCTGCTTCCATCCCTCCCTCAGCCCCGGCCCCCGCGGCCCATGCAGTTGATATGAGTTTTTAAATTCTCGTTGCTCACAGAATTTCTCACGACAGAGCGTGAGAGTTGGCAGCCCAGCCCTGCTATTAACTTGATATGGTGGCACAGAAGGGGCAGCGCGTTGGCGCAGAGGTAGAGTTGCTGCCACACAGTGCCCAAGACCCAATCCTGATTGTAGTTTGCACAATCTCCCTATGTCCTGCCTGGATTTTCTCTGGGATTTCACCTCATTTTAAAAGCAATTACAAAAAGTTTTCAAACAACCGTTCGAGATACCAGTGGGGACAAGGCCAAGCTATTGTACAGCATATTTGTTTTCTCTTTTAAAAAGATAGTGCAGGGACGTAGCAAGGGGTGGCACGGTGGCGCAGCAGTGGAGTTGCTGCCTTACAGAGACCCGGGTTCGATCCTGACTACGGGTGCTGTCTGTACAGAGTTTGTACGCTCTCCCCGTGACCTTCGTGGGTTTTCTCTGGGTTTCCTCCCACACTCCAAAGATGTACAGGTTTGTAGGCTTGGTATAAGTGTAAATTGTTCCTAGTGTGTGTAGGATAGTGTAAGTGTGCGGGGATCGCTGGTCGGTGGGCCACAAGGTGCTTGTTTCTGCGCTGTATCTCTAAACTAAACTAAACTAAACTAAAATAAACCAATTTAGGAGAATTACAAGTTAGGATATCAGAATCATTTAAATAATCATGAATCTGGGAGAAATTAAACCCATAATAATAGTTGATGCTGGAAATCTGAATTAATACACAAAATGCACCAAGTGCTCAGCTGGTATCTACAGTAGGTACGAGTCGTGGGTGGTTCAATACACAAAATGTGCTCAGTAATTCACTCAGGCTACTCTGACTCATGGCCCCGGACGCCAAGGATAACAGCTGCAACAACATTGGAATTCCCCCCCCTGCTGGGCGGCGAGCCATCCTGCCTTGCAAATCTATCGCCAGCAGGGGACGGCAGCACAGTGGCTCAGTGGCAGAGACCCGGACAGCACCAGAGACCCGGGTTCAATCCTCACCTCAAGTGCTGTCCCGTACGGAGTTTGTGGCTTCTCCCTGTGGCCGCGTGGGCTTTCTCCGATTTTCTCCTCGGTCTGAAGAAGGGTCTTGGCCCAAAACGTCACCCATTCCTTCTGTTCAGAGATCCTGCCTGTCCCGCCGAGTTACTCCAGAATCTTGTGTCTATCTTCGATTTAAACCAGCATTTGCAGTTCCTTCCTACACATTTTGAGCTACACCACCATTTTGTTTACTCCAGATTCCAGCATCTGTTGTTCCTTCTGTCTCGGTTAAATATCAAGGTATCCCGCTGAGTTCCTCCTGTACTTTTGTGTTTTACCGAAAATAACACAATGTGTTGTGTGGTCCTTCCTGACAATGCAGCCTCCATAATAACTATTTCCCCATCCTTAGAGTCATAGAGTGATACAGTGTGGAAACAGGCCCTGCGGCCCAACTTGCCCACACCGGCCAACAATGTCCAGATACACTAGTCCAACTTGCCTACGCTTGGTCCATATCCCTCCAAACCTGTCCTATCCATGTACCTGTCTAACTGCTTCTTAAATGTTGGGATAGTCCTTGCCTCAACTACCTCCTCTGGCAGCTTGTTCCATACACCCACCACCCTTTGTGTGAAAACGTTACCCCTCAGATTCCTATTAAATCTTTTCCCCTTCACCTTGAACCTATGTCCTCTGCTCCTCGATTCCCCTACTCTGGGCAAGAGACTCTGCATCTACCCGATTTATTCCTCTCATGATTTTATACACCTCTATAAGATCACCCCCTCAACCTCCTGCGCTCCAAGGAATAGAGACCCAGCCTACTCAACCTCTCCCTATAGCTCACACCCTCTAGTCCTGGCAACATCCTCTTAAATATTTTCTGAACCCTTTCAAGCTTGACAATATCTTTCCTATAACATGGTGCCCAGAACTGAACACAATACTCTACATGCGGTCTCACCAACGTCTTATACAACTGCAAAGTGACCTCCCGACTTCTATACTCGATACTCTGACTGATGAACCTTCCTTCTGCCCACCATCCATGTTATAGTCATACAGAAAGAAAATAGGCCCTTCGGCCCAACACGTCCATGCTGACCAAGATGCGCCATCTAAGCTAGTCCCATTTGCCTGCATGTGGTCCATATACGTACCTCCAAACCTTTTGTATCCATGTATCCATCCAAATGTCTTTCAAATTGTTGTTATTGTATCTGCCCCAACTATCTCCTCTGGCAAACACAAAATACTGGAGTAACTCAGCGGGTGAGGCAGCATCTATAGAGAGAAGGAATTGGTGAGGTTTCGGGTCGAGACCCTTCTTCAGGCTTGTCCGCTGAGTTACTCTAACATTTTGGGTCTACCGTCGATTTTACCAGCAACTGCAGTTCTTTTTTACATATCTCCTCTGGCAGCTCATTCCATACGCCCACTGCTCTCTGGGTTAAATAAACTCTTTTAAAAAAACAAGATATTTGCCACGTGCTCATATGATTGAACCGTTTTTTTTAAATACAGAAGGGAAACCGTACGAATGTTATCTTCATTGGCAGCTTCAAGCACAAGAATTCTGTGTTGTAAAATCAGTTATTGATTGATGAAGCACGGAAAAAGGCCCTTCTGCCCACTGAGACCATGCTACCCATCGATCACCCGCTCACACTAGTTCTACGTTATCCCACTTTCTCATCCACTCCCTGGTGCGCTAGGGGTAATTTTACAGAGGAACAATTAACTGATAAAAACCCGCACGTCTTTGGGACGTGGGAGGAAATGGAGCAACGCACACGGTCACGGGGAGAATGACTCGTGAATGCGATACGATGGAACTTTATTCATCCCCGGGGGGAAAATGGTCTGCCAACAGTCACAACACACAAGAAGGTACACCCTAAAAAATTGAAATTAAAAATAAATTAAAGATGGAAAAAAAAAGACAAGCAACTGTTGGCTGGCTGGCGTGTGCACAGCGCCTTAACCGGAACGAACGAACGAACGAACAAACAAACGCAGGTTTATCCCCTGGGCAGAGGATTCTAAAACTAGAGTGCCCCCCTCACCCTCCCCCACACCAGGTCCCCCTTTGTTCTCCCACCGTCCCTCACGGCGGTCCCCATTGTTTAGTGCAAGATAATGCCAGTAAAGTCCGATCAAAGGTCTGCAATGGGGTAGATGGGAGGTCGGGACCACTATCTGGTTGATGAGGACGATTCATTTGCCCTGATAACAGCTGGGAAGAAACAATCCCTGAATCTCGAGGGATGGGGGTGGTGCTTTTTCAAACTTCTGTACCTCTTGCGCCTATTAAATTATTAACGAGCTGTTGACATCACCCCTTTAATTGGCATTCAGTTTCAGGACTCCACTGGTAAAACTTTACAACCTGTTCTCAACAGTCTGGCCCAATGAACAGGATCATAAAGTTGATTTCGCAGTCCAATACCTGAGTCACCGAGGTAATATTTGACAATCGAGGAGATCCCTCGAGGTGCCACGTAGTTACAGATTCCTTCGTCTTTTATTGTTATTCCTTCCACGGAACCAAGAAGAGGTTTTAAAATGCCTCGCGACACCAACTCTTCATAAAAACTGAGAAAGAAAGAGCATTCAGCTGCATTTTTTTTATTGTTTCAGATTAGCAATCTGATATATTAGCCAAGTAGTAATTTAGTTTGGTTCGGAGATATGGCATGGAAACAGGCCCTTCGGCCCACCGTGACCACGCCGACCAGCGATCCCCGCACACTAGCACCAGGTCCTATCAGAGGGTGGGCAACAAGTGCTATTTGGCATGGGTCTCATGCCTGTCTGCTTCAAAGAGGTCTTGATTTTGGGGCTGATCAAATTGAAATTGGCCTGGGCCTCAGTTCATCTATGGGAGGGCCTGAGAAACTCAGCGGGTGCAGCAGCATCTAAGTAGCACACACCCCTTCTTCAGGGTCAGGGATCACCCAGTTTCGACCAAACGTACGGACTGCTGCAAGTTTTCACCAGCTTTTTGTGTACATTCTTTAGTTCCATCATATACCTGACAAAAAAGTATCGGTGATAAAGGAAGCAAGCCATTGTAACCCACTGGGGTGGGGGAGCTGTGTAAATCCATTCAATATTCAATATTTCCAAGCCCAAAGGATTCAAGCGAATATTAGGTGCTGTTCCTCCAGCATGCGGTGAACACACAAAGAGGTCGATCTGACCACCGGGAATTATTGCGGACCGAGCGTATACGTCAGCGAAGTTACCAAATTTGGAGGCGCTGTATGGACAAGCACCGCAAAGCTATCGTGCCAGAATTGGGGTAGCTCGGATAATTATTAACGTGCTGTGCCGCCCTAGCTCATTTACTGTTGCGGGGTATGTGTGCGATTTGCCTCTGACCATTTGTGAGACCTGGTGTGGAACACCTCATCCTGGGAGCAGAGACGGAGGGATCCCTTACATGGACAGTCCTTCGAGTCGACTCCCTGGGTGTACATTGGATCTTCAACATTCCAATACAAATTCCGTATTCAGCGACTATCACTCTCTCTGGGGACAATTTGAGTATCTCACTGGACAGAGAAGTCGCTGCCCTTCTAACACAAACCAGACTAAAGCTATAACGGTGGGCACCAGCCATGACATTTTTCAAAGCTACGCGCTTGCACGACCTCCTCTCTTGTCAGAGTGTGGGAGGCAAGGTGGCATTGGCACTATTTCTCCCTCAAGTATACAAGAATACAATCAAGGCTCTGTCTAGAGATGTCAAGTAGGCCGGAGAGAAGGATTACAATCAAGAGCAAGTTACAAAGGAAAGTCGCGAGATACAGTGGAGAGGAATTGTCTTGATAGCAGGGGCTTGCTACTGCAAATCTCCACCACTGTGATGAGGGGAATGGACGGGCGAACGTACTGCACAGATGGTTAATAGGCTCATGGCGGATACAGGTGGTGTATACAGTTGTAGGTGGTTCTTGGCAATCAACGCTATAGATTGTCAGATAAGGACAGAATTAAAGGACGTTCCTTTGGGATGGAGATGAGGAGGAATTTCTTTCATCAGAGGGTGGTGAATCTGTGGAACCCAGGGGTTGCTGACTTACAGCACCAGGGAACATCATGATCATGGGTGCTGTCTGTACGGAGTTTGTACGCTCCCCCCGTGACCTGCGTGGGTTTCCCCCGGGTGCTCCGGTTTCCTCCCACATTCCAAAGACGTGCAGGTTTGTAGGTTAATTGGCTTCGGTAAAATTATAAATGGTGTCCAGTGTGTGTAGGATAGTGCTAGCGTGCGGGGATCGCTGGTCAGCACGCACTCGGTGGGCCGAAGGGTCTGTTTCCGCGCCGTATCTCTAAACTAAAACAAAACCTCAACTAGTACCTTTGGTGCTTCTCAGCGTAGTACGGGGTCGCTGTGATGTACTGTGCTCCCAGATCTGCTGTGCAGTTTGGGTCGTGCGGATCGCTGCTTGTGTTCATTCTTCCTCCTTGAAACAAAAAGATTTTGGGTTTAGCATTGACATTCCTTATGAATTTGCATACATTTACATTCTTGTAACCCTCCCACTCTGAGCAGGGACGGAAATCCTGGGGGGGGGACAGCCCCCCCCCCCCCCGTTTTGAGGGGGAGGGGACGATCCACCCCCCGCCCCCATTTTTTGTAATCTGGATTTTAAAACTCGGTGAAATCTCCGCTTTCCGCGAGACAGTGGGGGTGGGTCTGATGATCGAGGGCACTGATTGGATGAGAGAGACTTCGGTCAGCAGGCAATGTGGGGGGGGGGACCATGATGATTCAGCACGATGATTGGAGGAGGGAGGTGTCAGTCAGAGGCGGAAGTAGGGGGGTGGGACCGGGGATAGAGAGCGGTGATGGAAGGCTCCGTGAACGGGCGGGCGAAGCTGTTGTTGCTGCAGTTCGGAGTCGGTCATCAACCAGGTCAACTCCCGATGTTACAGTCCACAACAAAGATACTAGACAGGGCCCACGGCCGAAGCCTCACGTGTGTGCGCATGCGCGTGCGCCGGCAGCCAAGAAATTGTGTCCCCCCCCCATGTTTTGACAGCGATTTCCGTGCCCGATCTGAGCAATGGAAGCTCCAATCCGGCGCCATCTTGCATCCATCATTGACTCCATCTACATTTCACGCTGCCTTGGCAAGGCCAGTGTCATGATCAAGGTCCAATCTCAACCCGGACACTCCCTCTTCTCCCCATTCACACCAGGCAAGCGGTACAGAAGTGTGAATACGTTTCCCTCCAGATTCAAGGACAGATTCTCCTCAGCACTTATCAAGCTACTGAACAGTTTTCTCATCAGTTGGAGTGCGGTCCTGACCTCCCATCTATCGCACAGGAGACCTTTGAACTACCTTTAATCGGACTTCAATCTTGCACTAAATGTTGCTTTCACTGTACTTTTCACTTTAGGTCAGCACGGTGGCGCAGCGGTAGAGTTGCTGCCTTACAGCGCCAGCGACACGGGTTTGGTCCTGACTGTGCGGGGTTTGAACGTTTCCTCCCACATTCCAAAGACGTGCAGTTTTGGAGGTAGATCTGTAAAAATGGACGTTCTCCCTGCGACCGCATGGGTTTTCTCCGGGTGCTCCGGTTTCTTCCCACATTCCAACGATGTACAGATTTGTCAGTTGATTGGCATCAGAAAAGTTTGTAAATTGCTTCCAGTGTGTAGAATCGGCGTATTGTGCTGGGACAGAGTCCTTCTACTATGGGGCTGTAGAAAGCATCTTGTCCGATAACATCTCGATCTGGTTTGGAAAGCTCTGCCCAGGACAGGAAGGCTCTGCAGAGAGTAGTGGGTTCGTTTTTTTTTTTTTGTTTTTTTTTTTTCCGTGTTTTTTTTTTTTAGGTCGACGCACTATGGAATGAATTAATGAATTAATTAATAGGTTTATTGGCCAAGTATTCACATGCAAGGAATTTGCCTTGGTGCTCCACCCACAAGTGACAACATGGCATACAGTGACAGTTATAATGATACATGAAACATTAAAAATAAAACATTATTGATTAAACATGTGAATTAAATAAAATACCAGAGCAAAAGGAGGCTACAGATTGGTTATTGAGTAGAGCTGCTACTCGTGGATAAAAGCTGTTTTTATGTCTGGCTGTGACTTTGAAAGTCCGGAGTTGCCTTCCAGAGGGAAGTGATTCAAAGAGTTTGTGGCCAGGGTGAGAGGGGTCAGAGATTATCTTACCTGCTCACTTCCTGGCCCTTGCGGTGTACAGTTCATCAATGGAGGGAAGGTTGCAGCCAATAACCTTCTCAGCTGATCGGACGATTCGCTGCAGCCTCCGGGTATCATGCTTGGTGGCTGAGCCAAACCAGACCATGATGAAGAAGGTGAGAACAGACTTTATGATGGCCGTGCAGAATTGGACCATCATTGCCTGTGGCAGATGCCGCAGGAAGTACATCCTCTGTTGTGCCTTTTTGACTGTGGAGTCGATGGTAGCTCCCCACTTAATGTCCTTGGAGATGATGGTTCCCAGGAACATAAAAGACTCCACAGATGTGACTGTGGTGTTGTTGATGGTGAGTGAGGTGTGGGGAGGGGGAGCTCTCCATAAGTCTACAATCAATTCCACTGTGTTAAGAGCATTGAGCTCCAGGTTGTCATGATGACACCAGGACGCCAGCTGTGACATTTCCTGTCTGTAGGCAGATTTCTGGATCAGTCCAATCAGGGTTGTGTTGTCCGCAAACTTGAGAAGCTTGACAGAGGAGTCAGTGGAGGTGCAGTCATTGGTGTAGAGAGAGTAGAGGGGAGGGGAGAGTACCCAGCCTTGCGGTGCTCCTATGCTGAGGGCTTGCAGGTCCGAGATGTGCTTTCCCAGCCTCACATGCTGCTTCCTGTCTGTCAGGAAGCTGGTGATCCACCGACAGAGGGGTTCAGGCACAATCAACTTGGATAGTCTGGAGTGTAGTAGTTCTGGCACAATGGTGTTGAATGCAGAGCTAAAATCAACAAACAAAATCCTCGCATAGGTACCCTGGCGGTCAAGGTGCTGGAGGATGATGTGCAGGCCCAGGTTGACTGCATCATCCACAGATCTATTGGCCTGATATGCAAAACTGCAGAGGGTCCAGCAGGGGGTTTGTGATATTCTTCAGCTTGGCCAGTACAAGCTTCTCAAGGGTCTTCATGACTACAGAGGGCAGTGTAGACAGGCCTGGGAACTACATTGATCCCCCCCTGCAGGACCTATACACCAGAAGGTGCAGATCCAGAGCCAGCAAGATCATAAAGGACCCCTACCACCTCAGCAATGGACTGTTCCAGCTGTTACGGTCAGGCAAGGACGAAAGCGCAAGCTCTGTCATGCTGCGAAAACAGAGAGGATGTGACAGGGTTTCTTCCCACAGACCATTAGGACAGTAAACTCTTATCTCACCAGGGACTAATTTACTGTTGTTCTTTTTAAAAAAAAAAGTAAATACTGGTTCTGTTCCGTTGTTTTGCACAATCCCGCAGGCATTGCCACTTTCATGTCACTGTACATCTTGTACGTGACAAATAAAGTTGACTTGACTTGATCGCTGGTCGATGCGAACTCGGTGGGCAGTTTTGACCCAGCAGCTCCTGTAGATCCCTTCGATGATGGGAAGGTCAATACCTGTGGACTGGGCCACTTTTTGCAATAATCACTTGAGCGGCGCAGCAATAGAGTTGCTGCCTTGGAGCACCGGCAACGCTGGAGACCCGGGTTCGACCCCGACTACAGGTGCTTGTCTGTAGGGAGTTTGTACGTTCTCCCCATGACCGTGTGGGTTTTCTCCGAGATCTTCGGTTTCCTCCCATTCTCCAAAGAGATACAGGTATGTAGGTTAATTGGCTTGGTTAATGTGTAAATTGTCCCTAGTGTGTGTAGGTTGGTGTTAGTGTTCGGGGATCGCTGGTCGGCGCAGATTCGGTGGGCCGAAGGGCCTGTTTACCGTGCTGTATCTCTAAATAAATCTAAGACGGGTCTCGACCCGAAACGTCACCCATTCCTTCTCTCTAGAGATGCTGCCTGTCCCACTGAGTTACTCCAGCATTTTGTGTCTACCTTCAAGCTGAACTGATGACACACTGCATGAGAGATGTATCATTCGGAATTGCAAACGTCTGCTCGTATTCACAGCAAACACTGTAGAGCAGCATTGAGCGATGCGATGAATTTCATCCAAGAATCAATGGGTGTGCAGCACTCTTTGCAACAATCTCCAATCCGGTTGGCGTTCGAGTTCCCAAACCAGTCCGTGATGGCCACCGGTGAATCTGCTCTCTAGCTAACACCTGGAGAAGTTCAAGAGTATTCGTCAACATAGTTGGCCAATATTGTAGAGGCGATGCGTTGTCTTCATGGTTGCATCAATGTGCTGGGTCTTGGTCAGATCCTCGGAGATATACATGCCCATTTACATGACGTTGTTGATTCTCCCCACCGCCGACCATCGGCCTTCGGCAGGAGAATGGGAGAGATAGATCAGCCATGATTGAATGGCGGAGTAGACTTGATGGGCCAAATGGCTTAATTCTACTCTTACCCCTTATGACTCGTCTAAAGTCCTTTGATAACCACAAAGTACTGGAGGAACTCAGTGGATCAGGCAACACCTCTGGGGAAAATAGGTGACGTTTCGGGCCCGAACCCTTCCTCAGACTCTCTGGGCTCAGGGTTCCAACCCGAAACGCCACCTATTCCTTCTCTCCAGTGATGCTGCCAGACCCGCTGAGTTACTCCAACATTTTGTGTCTGTCTTCGGCAGAAACCAGCGTCTGCAGTTCGTCGTGTGGGAATGCCTGAAGAAGGGTCTCGACCCGAAACGTCGCCCATTCCTTCTCTCCAGAGACGCTGACTGCCCTGCTGAGTTACTCCAGTATTTTGTGGGCCTATCCACCAGTTCCTTCCCACACAGTCAGTTTCTTTGTTTTAATCCACAGTACATTGGGCTGCAAGTTAGTGACGATGTATCATTTGAATTGCTATGTCTGGATATAATTCGTATTCAGAGTAAACACTGCAGTGCAGCACTATCCAGTGCAATTGATTTTTCTTACAAGAATCAGTAGGTGTTTAGATTAGGTTAGTACTTTTTTTCCTCAGATGGTTTTTATGTCCTCTAATTTACTGTGCCATCTGCAAATTATGACTCAGTCCATTTAGGGTAATAAATGATAGGGGTAGAACAAGGCTATTCAGCCCATCAAGTCTACTCCACCATTCAATCATGGCTGATCTATCTCCCCATCCTAACCCCATTCTCATGCCTTCTCCCCATAATCTCTGACCCCCGTACTAATCAAGAATTTATCTTTCTTAAAAATATCCACTGACTTGGCCTCCACAGCCTTCCGTGGCAATGAATTCCACAGATTCACAACCACTCTGACTAAAGATATTTCTCCTCATCTCCTTCCTAAAAGAACGTCCTTTGATTCTGAGGCTGTGATCCCTAGTCCAAGACTCTCCCACAAGTGGAAACATGCTCTCCACATCCACTCTATCCGAGCCTTTCGCTATTCTGTATGTTTCAATATGGTCCCCCCACATTAGTCTAAACTCCAGTGAGTACTGGCCTAGTGCTGATAAACGCTCATCATAGGATAACCCACTCATTCCGGGCCAATTCATTCTTGTAAACCTCCTTGGGACCCTCAGAAAGCCAGCACATTCTTCTTCAGATCAGTGCATATTGTCACAATATTTCTAATGGGGCTGATAGTCTCAGCATTGCATTCATGTTTTTGTACACAAGCCCTCTTGAAATAAATGCTAGCATTGTAGTTTTTGCTGTTCTTTTACTACGTGTTTCGACATTTTTCAATGAGGTAGCTGCGATCCTCGATCGGAGTTTGTGCACCAAATGTTTCGATCTACCTGGTTGCGGTTCCTGCCTGTTCTCCGCAACCTTCTCTGTCAGAGCATGTCATTCATTCTGTTTCTTCTTTTCTCTTGCACCACCTTGAAGTGTGGCTGGTCGTTTTGCCTTGTTAGCGCAAAGTCTTTCACCCTATCGCAGCACAGGAGGCGCGGGGGTGGCGCAGCGGGTCGAGTTGCTGCCTTTCCTCCCTCAGCACTGAGACCCGTAGGTTCGATCCCGATTACGGGTTGGATGTCTGTTCGGGCAGGGCTTTCTGGAGAAAAGGAATATGTGATGTTTCGGATTGAGACAGGCGAGTCAGGTAGAGGAACACTTAAGATAAGAGGTATAGAGAACAAATTAATGAAAGGTGCAAAGTATATTTAGTTTCCCTCTCCCCTGACTCTCTGCCTGAAGAAGGGTCTCGACCCAAAACATCACCTATTCCTTTTGCTCCGACCTTCTTTTGTGGTGGCACGGTGGCGCAGCTGTAGAGTTGCTGCCTTACAGCGCTTACAGCTCCAGAGACCTGGGTTCCATCCCAACTACAGGTGCTGTCTGTATGGAGTTTGCACGTTCTCCCCGTGACTGCGTGGGTTTTCTCCGGGATCTTCGGTTTCCTCCCACACTCTAAAGACGTACAGGTTTGTGGGTTGATTGGCCTGATGTAAATGTAAATTAGTCTAGGCATTAATAAGCGCAGATGCTGGCGGTGCGGACTGGATGGCCGATGGGGCCTGTTTCGTGTGGTATCTCCAAACTATAAAATAAAAATACGAACAGTGGTGAAGCTGGTAGAGTCGCTGCCTTCACAGCGCCCAGAGACACGGCCGTTCGATCCTGACCTCAGGTATGCTGTCTGGTGTGGAGTTTGCACGTTCTCTGTGGGTCCGCGTGGTTTTCCTCAGGTGCTTGGTTCCCCTCTGCATCCCAAAGACTTGCAGCGTTGGAGGTTAATTATTAGGCAATTAAAATTAGCCTCCAGTGTGCAGGGATTGGATGCGAGGAGCTGGGATTACTAAGAACTAGTGTGAACGGTGTTGATCGAACAACGGCATGGTTTCAATTCTGTATCTTTTAAACTAAGACTAAACACCAGGGTTAGCGGGTTCCTCTTCAATTTCCCCCCTTCCCCCCCTTTTCCCTCTTGCTCCGCTGGCCATTCTCTTTTTTGTTTCCCCACCTTGCCCTCATACTCTCCTCACATGACCCACCCTTCTCCCCATCATCATCTCCCCTCCCTCTATAGTCCTCCTCCCCTATGCATCCCCATCCTCCCCATTCGCTTCCGCGTTCTCTTCTTCACGCTCCTCTCCTCCACTGCACTCTCATTCTCTTCACCTCTTCAATCCATCCGGCCCGTCTCCTCTCCCCCTGCCCCCCTTTGCCTCCTACTACTTTCCAGCCCCTTGTCCCCTCTCGAATTCCCCTGTCGCTCTCACACAGACTCTCCTTCCACCGATTTCCATACCGTGCGCTCTACCCGCCCCCTACCTCCCCTCACGTTCTAACACTCACTCTCAC
>CM069145.1:53031784-53221784 GCA_035221665.1 Okamejei kenojei
ACAAATTCTCCTACATGAACATAACGTCAAACATGGGTGTGTAGAAAGCAAAAGTAAAGACAAAAGCAACGATCACAAAACATCTAACCCGGGGGAGAAGCAGAGACGACGAGTTAAGACGGGAAATTAAGGAGCGAAAAAAGAAAAAGAAAAGTGAAAATATGAAGGGGAGAGAAAGAAAAATGAAAGTAAGAAAAAAAAAACAAAAGAAAGAAGGGAGACGATGAGGAAAAGAAAAGAAATAAGGAGAGGAAGAAGAAGGAGCCTAACACACGAAACAACCAGAAAGACAAAAATGAGTGGAGCGAAAAAGCGCCCATCAAGAAATTAAGGAGAAGAAAGAAAACGGGAACGGAGAAAATAAGGCCGAGAGTAGGTAAAAAACGAAAGGAATGGAGAGAGAGAAAAAGAAAGAAATAAGGAGAGAGAGCGAAAAGAATAGAAATAAAAAGGAGAGAAAGAAAAAGAAAAGAAATACGGAGGAAGAAAGGAGGGAAAGACGTAAATAAGGAACTAAGGCGGGAGAAAGACAAGCAAGGAGAGAAGGAAATAAGGAGAGAGCGAAAAAGAAAGAGAAATAAGGCGAGAGAGAGTTAAAGCAAGAGATAGGAGCGAAAGAAAGCAATCCGGAGAGAGAAACCAACAGAAAGCTCCACTTCCCACCCTCCCATGCTCCTTACCCTCTTCCCCTTCTCTCCACCTTCTCTTTCTTCCCTCCTCCCCCTCTTCTCTACCTCCCCCATCCCTCTCCCACCTCTCTTCTCTACCCTCCCCCCCTCCCTCCCTCCTCCTCTCACACCCTTCTCTCACCCCCATCACCTTACCTTTTTCTCACCTCCCTCCTCCCCCTTTCTCCCTCCCCTCCACATCCCACCATCTCACACATACACCGCTCTCTCCCCTCCCTCCCACCATCACATACTCTCCACCCTCCCTCCCTTCCAAAAACCTTCTCCCTCCCCCCTCCCTCTTCCCACCTTCCCTCTCTCTAACCTCCCTCTCACCCACAAAAAAAACCACTCCCACTCCCACCACCCTAACCCCTCCCAAAACTCCACCCACTCCCTCTTACACCAACACCCACACACCCCAACTACCACACTTCTCCCACCTCTCCCACCTTCTCCCCCCCCCTCCCTTCAACCACCACCCACACACCCCAACACAACAACCCCCAACCCCAACAACACCCCCACCACCCACAAAACACCACCCAACCCCCAAAACAAACCCACCCATTCTCTCTCCCCCCCCCCACCCACCCAAAACCCCTCACACTCCATCGGTCCCCCTCACCCCTCCCCCCAAACACACTCCCCACCTCTCTCCTAACCCTATCTCCCCTCACCTTCTCTCGCCCTCCCCTCCCTCGCCCACCTTCTCTCCATCCCGCCCACTCCAGTTCTTCTCCTACCCTCTCCACTCTCTCTAACTCTCCTTCCTCCCACCTCTCCCACCTCCCTCTCCCACTTTCTCTCTTTCTCTCCCCTCTCCCCCCTCCCTCCACCTTCTCTTCTCCCCTCTCCCCCTCCCTCCTTCTCTCTCTCCCCTCCCTCTCCCACTTCTTCCTCTCCCTCTCCCACTTCTCTCTCCCCCTCCCTCCTTCTCTCTCTCTCCCCCTATCCTCACTCTCCCCCCTCCCTTCTCTCTCCCCCCCCTCCCTCTCCCACTCCTTCTCTCTAACCTCCCCTCTCCCCCTTCCCTCCTCCCACCTCCTCTCTACTCCCCTCACCTCTCACCTTCTCTCCTCTAACCCTCCTTTCACTCCCACCTTCTCCTTCTCTCTCTCTAACCACCCTGTCCCTCCCCCACCTTCTGTCCCTCCCCCTCCCACCTTCCTCTCCCCCTCTCCCTCTCCCACCCTGTCTCTCTCCCCCTCCCTCCCACCTTCTCTCTCCCCCCTCCCTCTCCCACCTTCTCTCTCTCTCAACCCCCCCCCTCTCACCTTTTCTCTCCCTCTCCCCTCCCTCTCACCTTCTCTACCCACCTATCCCACCTTCTCACTCTAACCTCCTTCTCCCACCTTCCTCTCCCTCCCCCCCCCCCCCCCCTCCCCCCCCCCCTTCTCCTCTAAACCCTATCCCACCTTCTCCCTCTCCCCCCTCCTCTCCCACCTTCTCTCCGCCTCCCCCCTCCCTCTCCCACCATCTCTCTAACCCCCTCTAACCTTCCTCTCTCTTCTCTCCCTCTCCCCACTTTCTCCTCTCAAAGTAGAAACTTAAGGGGAGCACAAAGAAAAAATCTCCTATCCCTCCCTCACGACGCACCACCTCCCACCTTCTCTCCCTCCCCCTCTCCCTCTCTCCACCCTTCTCCTCCCTCCCCCCTCCCTCTCCACCTTCCTCTCTCTCTAAACCCTCCCCTCTCCCACCTTCTCTCCTCCCCCCTCCTCTCCCATTCTCCCTCTCCCCTCCCTCCTCCACCCTTCTCTCTCTCTCCCTCCCTCTCACACCTCTCTCACCTCCCCTCTCACTCCCTCCCTCCACCTTCTCTCCCTCCCCCCTCCCTCCCCCTCTCCCACCTTCTTCTCCTCTAACCCCTCCCCTCTAACCTTCTCTCTCTCCCCCTCCTCACCGCAAACCCCCTCTCACCCCACCTCCCCCTCTCCACACTTCTCTCCCCTCCCCCTTCCCATCTCCCCACTTCTCTCTACCCTCCCTCCCTCCTTCCCTCTCCCACCTTCTCTCCCTCTTCTCCCACCGTCTCTCGCCCTCCCCACACTCCTCTCCCACCCTCTCCCTCTCACCACCTCTCCTCCCTCTCCCACCTTCTCTCCCTCCCCCTCCCTCTCCCACCTTCTCTCTCTGTCCTAACCCTCCCTCTCCCACCTTCTCTCTATCTCTCCCCCCTCCCTCTTCCACCTTCTCTCCCTCCCTCTCCCCCTCGCTCGCTCGCTCGCCCCCTGCCCGCCTCTCCCGGGTAACTGCACCCCCCCCGCGGTCACGTGTCGCGGACCTGGGCTTGTCGCCGCCTCCCACACGGCGACCCGCCGCCGCCCCCGTTCCCCCCGCAGCAGCAGCGCGGCGCACAGGCCGCCCGTCAGGCCGGCGCCGACCACCAGCACCCGGGCCATCGCTCCGGCCGCGCAGCCCGCCGAGTCCCGGACCGGCCCTGGTGGGCTGGCCGAGCGAAGCTTTGCCCGGGGTTGCTGCAAGGCACCACCACCACACCAGACACCAAACGTCCCAGAGGAGCTAGACATCACCACTCTAGTCTCAGAGAGTCCACAGTGTTTCACTATATTGTGCCATTAAAATCTTGATTTTAATGGCACAATATTGTGTCCCAAAACAGAATTGTGCCATTAAAATCTTGCCTGCAGCAGCACAACAGAAATGCAAACATAGCATTATGTGAAATCCATAATAGACACAAATAGACACAAAAATACTGGAGTAACTCAGAGAGGCAGCATCTCTGGAGAGAAGGCATGGGTGACATTTCAGGTCCAGACCCTGCTTCTTCAACAAAAAAAAGTTCAGTACATATATTGGAGACACAGTGTGATACAGTGTGGAAACAGGCCCTTCAGCCCAACTTGCCCATACTGGCCAACATGTCCCAGCTACACTAGTCCCACCTGCCTGCATTTGGTCCATATCCCTCCAAACCTGTCCTATCCATGCACCGTCTAAATGTTTCTTAAACGTTGGGATAGTCCAACGTTGGGATAGACTCAACTACCTCCTCTGGCAGTTCGTTCCATACACCCACCATCCTTTGTGTGAATACGTTACCCCTCAGATGACTATTAAATCTTTTTCCCTTCACCTTAAACCTCTGGTCCTCGATTCACCTACTCTGGGAAAGAGACTCTGTGCATCTCCCCGATCTATTCCTCTCATGATTTATACACCTCTACAAGATCACCCCTCGTCATATTAAAACAAATAAATAGACAATTATGCAATTCAATTCTTAACTACAGCAGCACATCAGATATGTAAACATAGTATTCCGTTAAACACCAACAAAGAAGTTCAGAATAAATAAGGCCACCTATCCATTTTTTCCAGAGATGCTGCCTGACTGAGTTACTCCAGTATTTTGTGTCTATGGTATAAACCAGCATCTGCCATTCCTTTTAATTACATTTCCAAAAACCTGATGGGATGTAAAAGACAGCTCTGCCAAATCTGTCCAAGTTTTTGTGCCATATATCTTTTAATTGTTCTGTGCTCCTTGCAACTTGTACACAATGCAACAACTGTAACATGGGCAATTGAAAATGCATCTTGTCATTCACCCAATTCTTGCATTAAATTATAATTTAAAAAAAATATTCCACCTTCTAGTGCGTGAGACAGAGATGCCAAAGATCCTATAGGATCTTTGAGAGATACCCTCTAACTCCGCCATCCATTGTAATGTTGTCCAACTAAGTAGTTATCCACAGGCAGCAGTCAAGATAGCTCCAGCTCTTTCTAAATTATGGGGTGAGCTTCCAAAAACTGTGAGCCAAAGGCAGGCAAAACTGCTGGAAAATTTCATACTTAATTTATTAGTTGCTGTCATTTTCAAAAGTGTGCCCAACTTGCCCAAGCCGACCAAGATGCCCCCTCTAGGGTCAATGGCACTTTATTTGTCACACGTACCGAGGTACAGTGAAATTCATTTTTGTATTCAGTTCAGTACGGGTATCACTATACATAAGCACTTAAATATTAAGTAAACACCTCAGATACAGCACAAGTGCATAGCAGTAGCACACTGCATACAGAGTCGCCTGATTTGGCGCCATTTTCAAGTCCAGTTCAGTTCAGTTTTAGTTTATGTCACATGCACCGAGATGCAGTGAAAAGCTTTTGTTGCAGGCTAACCAGTCAGCAGAAAGACAATACATGATTTACATGAATACATGATCTACGCAAACCCCACCTTCCCATATCTTTCTAAACCTTTCCTACCCATATACCTGTCCAAATGTTTAACTTTAGAGATACAGCATGCAAATGGGCCCTTCGGCCCATCAGGTCTTCTCTGACCAGCAATCACCCCGTACACTAGTTCTACCCTACACACTGAGGACAATTTACAGAAGCCAATTAATCTACAAACCTGAACGTTTTTGGAATGTGGGAGGAAACTGGAGCACCCGGAGAAAACCCACGCGGTTACAGGGAGAACGTACGAACTCCGTACAGACAGCTCCTGTAGTCAGGATAGAACCCGGGTCTCTAGTGCTGTAAAGCAGCAACTCTACCGCTGAGCCACTGTACCATCTTTTAAATAATTTATAACTGCAAATGACGGCGGAAAGACTGCGGAAAGAGTCGCAGAATCCAACAGGAAGAAATGCTTTGGTTCTTTAAAACATATAAATAGTGTCATTTATTCATTTATATGCTGTGTAACGCCCAAGTAACTCAATTTCAATGCACATTCACTTCTGGCATTGAGATCATTGATGCAGTTCAGGGACCTTTGACAGTGGTGTTTAAGAGGCTTTTAGACAGACACATCTGAGGAATAAAGGGATAGAAGGTCATTGATCGACACAAAGACAGATTTAGACAGGCACTTGTGCAGGGAATGGAGGAATTGGATAGCGAGGATGTGGAGAGGATCTTTCCACTAGTGGAGGAGTCTAGGACTAGAGGTCATAGCCTCAGAATTAAAGGACATTCTTTTAGGAAGGAGATGAGTGGAGATTTCTTTAGTCAGAGGGTGGTGAATCTGTGGAATTATTTGCCACAGAAGGCTGCGGAGGCCAAGTCAGTGGATATTTTTAAGGCGGAGATAGGTAGATTCTTGATTAGTACGGGTGTCTGAGGTTATCGGGAGAAGGCAGGAGAATGTGGTTAGGAGGGAGAGATCAGCCACGTAGTAGACTTGATGGGCCGAATGGCCTAATTCTACTATTCCTGATGACTTTATGACTAATGATACAAGGAACTACAGGTGATTGTTTACACGAAAAGTTACAAGGTGCTGGAGTACCTCAGCAGCATCTCTGGAGAACATGGATAGGTGACGTCTTGAATCAGGACCCTTCTTCATATCATGTGGAGGCAATTAGTATATCTTGGCACCATGCTCAGCAAAGATATTGTGGGATGAAGGCCCAGTTCCTGTGCTGTACTATTCTATTCTAAAAATGTACTTTTAGACTTAACTTTAGAGATACAATTTGGAAACAGGCCCTTCGGCCCACTGAGTCCGTGCTGATCAGCGATCCCCGTACACCAGCACTCTCCTACACACTAAGAACAATTCAGAATGTAACCAAAGCCAATTAACCTACAAACCTGTACGTCTTTGGAATGTGGGAGGAAACCGAGCACCCGGAGAAAACCCACGTGGTCGCAAGGGGAACGTACAATCTCTATACAGACAGCACCTGTAGTCAGGAGCGAACCCGGGTCTCTGGCGCTGTAAGGCAGCAACTCTCCCGCTGTCCCGCCCCAATTCATTACTTCATTGCCTTTTAGAAAACAAGGAAAATTTAAATTTTTTTTTAATGACAAAAAAGAAGTGTGAAAACGTACACCTCCAGATTCAGGGACAGTTTATTTCCAGCTGTATTCAGACAACTGAACCATCCCACTGCAACCAGAGAGCAGTCCTGAACTACTATCCACCTCATTGGTGAGCCACGGATTATATTTAATCAGACGTTACTAGCTTTACCTTGCACTAAAAGTTATTCCCTATCATGTATCTGTACACTGCGAATGGCTCGATCACAAACATGTATTGTCTTTCTGCTGGCTGGTTAGCACGCAACAAAAGCTTTTCACTGTATCTCAGTACAACATGACAATGAACTAAACTCAACTGAATATGGAAAAATAATTTCTGCTTTACAGGTGGAATAGGAGGGCTCACAATCAGTGATTAGGAGTACATAACCTTGCAGAGCAACCAAAGGCGTCAACAGCAATGTAGTTTATAAAGATTGCTTTGTGGGCTTGAAATAATCAGCTTCTTCTCCCATCACAAGATCCTGCATGGCTCCCATGACTAAATAATTTCTTCTGATGCTGTATTCTTACAAAATAATAATCACGAGACAGATGTAAGTCTCAGTTTTTCCTCGGTGATTATGACTTGCAGAAAGTGCCTGCATTAACTGTTTACTTTCTCTTCATTTTCAACCTCCCAAAAATGCAACACCAGGGCGGCACAGTGGCACAGCGGGTAGAGCTGCTGCATTACAGCGTCAGAGACCAGGGTTCAATCCTGGCCTCGGGCGCTTCCCCCACACAGATGGGAAAACTCAGCAGGTCAGACAGCATATGTGGAAAGTTTTGGGTTTTGTGGAGGAAAGAACTGCAGTTGCTGGTTTACACTGAAGATGTTCAGCATCTCTGGTTAGAAGGAATGGTTGATGTTTCGGTTCGGGACCCTTCTAAAGAGTGTCTCAACCTGAAACGTCGTTCATTCCTTCTCTCCAGAGATGCTGTCTGTCCCGCTGAGCTACTCCAGCCTTTTGTGTCCATAGACCCATCGACAGACCCAGGTGTACAGTGGCAGGTGTACAGACATGGTCCCCCTGTACACAGTGCAAAGCGCACTCAGTATAAATGCACATCAACTTGAGTATAGAAGTTGGGAGGTCATGTCGCAGTTGTAGAAGACGTTCGTGAGGCCGCATTTAGGGCACCATGTTATGGGAAATATGTTGTCAAGCTGGAACGGGTACAGAGAAGATACACAAGGATGTTGGCAGGGCTTGAGGGTCTGAGCTATAGGGAGAGGTTGAGTAGGCTGGGACTATATTCCTTGCAGCGTAGGGGGATGAGGGGTGATCTTATAGAGGTGTATAAGATCAGGAGAGGAATAGATCGGGTAGATGTACAGAGTCTCTTGTCCAGAGCATGTGAATCGAGGTCCAGAGGCTATAGGTTTAAAGTGAAAGGGAAAAGATTTAATAGGAATCTAGATGCACATAGGTGGGTGTATGCAACAAGCTGGCAGAGGAAATAGTTGAGGTGGGGACTATCCCAACAGGGGTCTCAGTTTAAGTATAAGGGGTCGGCCATTTAGTAGAGATGAGGAAATTTGTTTCACCCAGAGAGTTGTGAATCTGTCGAATTCTCTGCCACAGAAGGCAGTCAAGGCCAATTCACTGGATGTTTTCAAGAGAGTTAGATTTAGCTCTTAGGGCTAAAGGAATCAAGGGATATGGGGGTAAAGCAGGAGCGGGGTACTGATTATAGCTGATCACCCATGATTATATTGAATGGCGGTGCTGGCTCGAAGGGCCGTGGCCTCCTCCTGCACCTATTTTTCTGTTTTTCTATGAGGTTGGTGTGGATTTATACTGGACGCAAGCGATAAGCGTGTGCCCCTATATTATATAAGGTGCATGTAACAGACCCAGGTGTACAGCCCCAGGTATACATGTCCCCTTGTGCACAGTGCAAAGCGCGTTTAGTGGAAATCCTTGCAATGTAGGTATACATGTCCCCTTGTGCACAGTGCAAAGCGCGTTTAGTGGAAATCCACACTAATACCCTCGTTGCAATGTGAGGTGTACAGCCCCAGGTGTGTAGACATGTCCCCTTGAGCACAGTGCAAAGCACGTTTAGTGGAAATCCACACCAATACCCCCGTTGCAATGTGAGTTGTATAGACATGTCCCCTTGTGCACAGTGCAAAGCGCGTTCACGCGGGCCCGCCAGCAAACCCCCTCACCCCCCCCCTCCCGGCAGCTCACTGTGACGTAGACAAAGGGGGGGGGGCGTCGCGCGCTGATTGGCCGGGGGGCGCCGGCGTGTTGCTGAGTGGGGAGGATCGAGCGGGCGCGCGCGGGCGCGGGCGCGACAGCGACAATCGCCGAAGCGGGAGCGCGCCGCTGGCGGGCCGCGCGTCGTCGCCCCACCCCCCCACCCCCCCCCCCCCACCCGCCTCCCGCCGCCGCTTCCGCGTGTCGGCTCGCACTCGCTCGAGCACCAACTGCCGGCGGGATCCGGGATCCGCCGCGCGCTCCGGTACCGCCCGCCGCCGCCGCCGCCGCCTCCACACGGTAAGAGCTGCCTCCTGCGGGTGGATCTGTCAGGGGCAGTCAAGTTGCACCGAGTCAGTGCCCAACAGGGTGGCTGCTTGGACTCTGAAAGGAATCTGTCAACTGGCCCCAGTCGCTGGAACTCGTAATCAAAAGGAGGAACCGACCCTTTTGTAGAAGGGGATATTAGTAGTAGTAGTAGTAGTTGGAGAAGGGGATATTAACTTTCCCAATATAGACTGGGAAAATCATAGTGTGAATCCGCTCGTATGAGGAAAGGCTGGATAGACTCGGCTTGTACTCGCTAGAAGATTAAGGGGTGATCTTATAGAGACTTACAAAATTCTTAAGGGGTTGGACAGGCTAGATGCAGGAAGATTGTTCCCGATGTTGGGGAGGTCCAGAACAAGGGGTCACAGTTTAAGGATAAGGGGGAATTCCTTTCGGACCGAGATGAGGAAAACATTTTTCACCCAGAGAGTGGTGAGTCTCTGGAATTCTCTGCCACAGAAGGTAGTTGAGGCCAGTTCATTGGCTATATTTAAGAGGGAGTTAGATGTGGCCCTTGTGGCTAAAGGGATCAGGGGGTATAGGGGGTTTGCACGTAAGGTCACTGGGTCAAAGGGCTTGACACACGGAGCCGCTCAATCCATCTGGAGGACACCCGTAACTTCCGGTATATGTTATTAATGCAAGAAGCGCGTACTTTTCTACCTGTTAAAAAAACGCCAAAATGTTGAATTTTTGCGCTGTAAAAAAATGTGGAAGTCGGGGTAAGCGTGAGAGTCATGTACCCAAATTCAGAATTCCAAAAGTGAAGCGAAATGAAGGTAAAGAGTAAAGCGAGAGCTGAAGGGCCAACAACAGCTAAAGTGCTTGGCGAACATTGGCCGTGCAGATATCGGAATTGAAAATATTGGGAATTATCGCGTTTACTCACTGCATTTCATCAACAGTAAGGCATTATTTGTGTTTTTCTTGATTCCATTGGTATCTAAAAAGTCTCAGAAGTGATAAATCTGGCTGTAAAATTTGCTTCAGAGGCGTTTTCTTTTTGTATGTAAAAACCCACTTTACATATTTTAAAATTTTACAGCCAGATTTTTCACTTCTGAAACTTTTTAGAATGCAAAGGAATCAAGAAAAAACACAAATAATGCCTTAGTTGATGAAATGCAGTGACGAAACGGCCAAAGATCTTTGCTGATCCCTGCCGTGACATCCTCCTGAACCAACGGTACTCGGACACGGCGCCGACAGACAAGAGGCCGAAGCAAAGATGTTGAAGCCAAAGAACCGAATGGAAACGAGGCCGAAACGCCAATAAATCGAAAGAGTCCGAAGACGAAACGCCTACTAACCGAAAGGATGGGACGCCTAAATGCAAACTAACCGAAAGGGTGGGATGCCTGAAAGCCAACGAACCGAAAAGCTGCGTTAAAGATCCTTTCGGTTAGTAGGCGTTTCATCTTCGGACTCTTTCGATTGGCGTTTAGGTGACATTATGGACGGTTCGTCCAGTGAGGCTATATGGGTGGAGTTGAGGAACAACAACGGGATTGTCACGTTCTTGGGGGTCCACTACAGACCCTCGAATAGTCAATGGGAATTAGAAGAACAAATATGCCAGGAGATTGTAGACAGCTGCAGGTCAAATAAGGTTGTTGTAGAAGGGGATGTTAACTTTCCCAATATAGTCTGGGAAATCATAGTGTGAAGGGTTTAAATGGGGTGCAATTCCTCAAAAGTGTTCAGGAGAGTTTTCTTAATCAGTATGTAGAGGCCCCCACACGTGAGAGGGCAATGCTGGAACTAATATTGGGAAGGGCAAGTTAATGAAGTGTGTGTGGAGGAGCCTTTTGGGACCAGTGACCACAGTTCCATTAGGTTTAATATAGTAATGGACAGGGACGGAGAGAGACCACGTGTTAAAATGTTCAACTGGGGTAAGGCCAATTTTTTTTAATTTAAATCTTTTTGTTTCAATTTCATAGCAATTTGCATACATACAATGATAACAGACAGTGATAGTCAGGGCATATTGTGCAACTGTATGTAAGCGACCCTCAAAGCCCTTACCCTTACCCCCCCTCAATCCACCCGAATCAGGTCGGAACCAAACGGGGACAAACAACACTCACATGCGTACACATCCACACATATACGATAAGATAAACGAAACAAAATGTACAAAAAAAAAAGGTGGGGGGTGGGGGGGGTTGAGGGGAGAGCAGCTGCAATAAGATAGAGCAGTGATAGAAGGCACTCAGTCCTCTTCCGAGTCCGGAAACAAGTTGAGAGAGTTAACAAGTTCCAGGAAAGGGTTCCATGTAGCTAGGAATGTCTTGGTAGAGCCTTTGAGAGAAAACATAGGTTTTTCAAGCTTTAAATTGTAGAGCACCTCCTTGATCCAGCGGGTGTGTGTCGGGGGACAGGTAAGCCTCCAGTTAAGCAAGATCAGTCTCCGGGCTAACAAGGTTGTAAAAGTCAGGACCCGCTTCAACGCAACAGAGAGGTTGGTGTTGGGAGGAGTACCAAAAATAGCTGACAGTGGGTTTGGAGGAATAGTCTGGCCATAGGCTCTGCTTATCATGTCGAAAGCACTCCTCCAAAAGGCTGCCAGCTTAGGGCAAGACCAAAACATATGGCTATGGTTGGCAGGGGATTGATTACATCTGTTGCAGGTGTCCTTGACAGCGGGGTATATTCTAGATAATCTTGCATTTGTGTAGTGGACTTTGTGAAGGACTTTGCATTGGATTAGGCCATGACGGGCACATATGGAGGAAGAATGGATCAGATCCAAGGCAGAGTCCAATTGCTGGTCTGTTAGTTTCATATTCAGCTCGCCCTCCCATGCAGCTTTTAATGAGGTATGAGGATTCAATATTACCGACCCTAGGGTAAGGCCAATTTTGAGGGTATGAGAGAAGGTCTCGTTCAAGCTGACTGGAGCAGGTTATTTGAGGGGAAAGGAACATTGGCCAAGTGGGATGTTTTTAAAAGTGTACTGACAAGATTTGTACGTCCCCGTTAGAGTGAAGGGCAGAGCAGGCAAACGTAAGGAAGCTTAGCTGACGAGGAAAATTGAGGCGTTGGTCAAAAACAAGAAGGATGCATGGGACAGGTATAGGCAGCTGGGATCAAGTGCATCCCTGGAGGTGTTTCGGGAACTACTCCTTCCAACAACTAAAAAAGGAGATCAGAGGGGCATAAAGGGGCCAGAAGATAGCTCTGGCCGGTAGCATTAAGGACAATTCTAAAACAATTTATAAATACATAAGGGAGAAACGGGTAACTAGAGAGAGAGTTGGACCTCTCAGGAATCAAAGCGATCACCTTACCGTTTCTCATCTACATCAATGATTTGGATGAGAACATACCGGGCAAGATTAGCAAGTTTGCTGATGATACAAAAGTGAGTGGTTTTGAAGATAGTGAAATTTGCAGCAGGATCTGGATCGATTGGCCAGGTGGACGGAGGAATGGTTGATGGAATTTAATACAGAGAAGTGTGAGGTGTTGCAATTTGAGACGTTAAACAAGGGCAGGACCTACACAGTAAATGGTAGGCCTCTGGGTAGTGTTGTAGAGCAGAGGGATCTAGGAGCACAAATGCATGGTTCCTTGAAGATCGAGTTGCAGGTAGATAAGGTGTTCATAAAAGGCTTTTGGCATTTTGGCCTTCATCAGTATTGAGTATAGTAAGTTGGGAGGTCATGTTGCAGTTGTATAAGACGTCGGTGAGACTGCATTTAGAATATTGTGTTCAGTTCCAGGCACCATGTTATTGGAAAGATATTGTCAAGCTTGAAAGGGTTCTGAAAAGATTTACGAGGATAGTGCCTGGACTAGAGGGTGTGAGCTACAGGGAGCAGGCTTGACAGGTTGAATAGGTTGAGTCTCTATTTCATGGAGCACAGGAGGATGAGGGGTGATCTTATCGAGGTATACAAAATCATGAGAGGAATAGATCGGGGAGATGCACAGAGTCTCTTGCCCAGAGCAGACGAATCGAGGACCAGAAGACATAGGTTCAAGGTGAAGGGGAAAAGATTTAATAGGAATCTGAGGGGTAACTTTTTCACACAAAGGGTGGTGGGTATATGGAACAAGCTGCCAGAGGAGGAAGTTGAGGTTGGGACTAGCCATCGTTTAAGAGACAGACAGGTACATGGATAGGACAGGGTTGGAGGGATATGGACCTAGCGCAGGCATATTAGACGAGTGTAACCGGTATATTGTTGGCCGGTGTGAGTAAGTTGGGCCGAAGGGCCTGTTTCCACACTGTATTACTCTATGACTCTACGTAGCTGGAACTCGCACTGTTGCAACTAACAGGCCCTTCTGCCCCTCATGTCCATCATGCAAAGTGGGACTGCTCCACAAAAGGAACTGAGAGTTAGTTGCTGGATTAACTCCGCAGGTCGGGCAGCATCTCGGGGGAACATGGATAGGTGACGTTTCGGGTCGACAGTTACAATTCAGACTGACCTGCCGAGTTATTCCAGCATTCTGTATCTCTAAACTAAACTACGCCAATTTTCCTGTCATATGCAAATTTACTAATCAGTCCGATTTTCCACTCTGCTTCCTGCTCCCCTACTCCCAACTCCTCCGTCTACGCCGCATCTGCGCTCAGGATGAGGTGTTCCATACCAGGGCATTGGATATGTCCTCATTCTTTAGGAAACTGGGGTTCCCTTGTTCCATTATAGATGAGACTCTCACTAGGATCTCCTCGATATCCCGCAGCTTCGCTCTTACTCCACCTCCCCCCATTCGTAACAAGGACAGAGTCCTCCTTGTCCTCACCCTCCACCCCATCAGCCGTCGCATACAGCATATAATCCTCCAACATTTTCGCCACCTCCAACGGGATCCCCCTACTGACCACATCTTCCCATCTCCACCCCTTTCTGCTTTCCGTCCGAAACTCCCTGGTCATCTCATCCCTTCCCACCCAAACCACCCCCTCCCAGGGTACTTTCCCCTGCAACATCAGGAGATGCAACACTTGTCCCTTCACCTCCCCCCTCGACTCCATACAAGGACCCCAACAGTCTTTCCAGGTGAGGCAGGGGTTCACATGCACCTCCTCCAACCTCATCTACTGTATCCGGTGTTTCAGGTGTCAACTTCTCTACATCGGCGAGACCAAGCGCAGGCTCGGTGATAGTTTTGGTGAACACCTCCGCTCAGTCCGTGTTAACCTACCTGATCTCCCAGTGGCTTAGCACTTCATCTTCCCCACCTATTCCCAATCTGACCTTTCTGGCCTGGGCCTCCTCCATTGTCAGAGTGAGGCCCAGTGCAAATTGAAGGAACAGCACCTCATATTTTGCTAGGGTAGTTTACACCCCAGCAGTATGAACATTGACCTCTCTAACTTCAGATAGCCCTTGCTTTCTCTCTCCCTTCCCTTTCCCAGTTCTCCCACCAGTCTTACTGTCTCTGTCTGTATCCTATCTTTGTCCGTCCCCCACCCCTGACATCAGTCTGAAGAAAGGTCTTGACAGAAAATGTCGCCCATTCCTTCTCTCCAGAGATGCTGCCTGTCCCGCTGAGTTATACCAGCATTTTGTGTCTAAAGCTGTTTTTATGTCTGTCTGTGGTGGCTTTGACAGTCTGGAACCGCCTTCCAGAGGGAAGTGCTTCAAATAGTTTGTGGCCATGGTGAGAGGGGTCAGAGATGATCTTACCCGGTCGCTTCCTGGCCCTTGCAGTGTACAGTTCGTCGACGGGCGGAAGGTTGCAGCCAACAACCTTCTCGGCTGATCGAAAGATGCGCTGCAGTCTCCGGATGTCATGCTGGGTGGCTGAGCCAAACCAGACCATGATGGAGAAGGTGAGGATAGACTCTATGATGGCAGCATAAAGCTGGACCATCATTGCCTGTGGCAGATTGTGTTTTCTCAGCTGCCGCAGGAGGTACATCCTCTGTTGTGCCTTTTTGACTGCGGAGTCGATGATAGCCTCCCATTTAAGGTCCCTGGAGATGATGGTTCCCAGGAACTTAAATGACTCCACAGATGTGACTGTGGTGTTGTTGATGGTGAGTGGGGGGAGGGGAAGGGGAAGCTCTCCCCATTTGGCAGTGCCAGACATTCTGAAACCTCATATTTCACTTGGGCTGCTCTCTTCCCTCTCTTCTCCGCTCTCAACTAAGCAACTGAGTTGTTGGTACTTACAACCCAGCTGTCTGAATGCTGTTTTCTCTCATTTCATATAACTTCCTGCATTCGCTCCGCACCCTTCTCTTCCCCCACCCTAGTGTCCTACCAGTTCTACTGTTTGCATCCTTATATCCCTTTTGTTATCACACCTTCCCCAGACAGCAATGGGCCATTATGGATACCACCCTTCTGGAGGTCATTTCTTGCCGGCCCTGATTTGTTCTGGTATTTTACCCCTACCTCTACTTTTCAATCTGAAGAAGGGTTCCGACCCGAAATGTCACATATTCCTTTTCTCCAGAGATGCTGCCTGACTCGCTGAGTTATTCCAGCGTTTTGTGTCTATCGTCAGTATAAACCAGCATCTGCAGTTCCTTTCTACGCCCCTCTCTCTGCAGCACAAGCATTGCTTGAAGATTCTGCCAGTTTATCTTTAATGGTTAAAAGCAGCTTGTACTTGTGGGCGTTATGGTAGCATTGAGATAGAGTTGCTGAGGTCTTTAAAATGAAGGTTTACTGTATATGTGTTTTGTGCTGGTATCTTTGACCGGACTTTACTGGACTATATTTTGCACTAAATGTTATTTAACATTATTCCCTTGTATCTGCACACTGTGGAGGGCTCAATTTTAATCATGTGTAACCTCTCCGCTGACTGGTTAGCACCCAACAAAAGCTTTTCACTCTACCTTGGGAGATCAGTTCGGTTTAGGCGGACTGAGCGAAGGTGTTCAGCGAAACGATTGTCGAGCCGGCGCTTGGTCTCGCCAATCTATAGGATTCAACACCTGGAACACTGGATTCAGTTGATGAGGTTGGAGGAGGTGCAAGTGAACCACTGCTTCACCTGACCTACCTGATCTCCTGGTTGCCAAACACTTTAATTCCCCTTCCAATTCCCATATTGACCTTTCTATCCTAGGCCTCCTCCATTGTCAGTGAAGCCAAACACAAATTGGAGTCTCATATTTTGCTTGGCAGCTTACAACTGAGTGGTGTGAGTATTGATTTCTCTAATTTCAAATAACCCCTGCAATCCCTTTCTCTCTCTCCATCCTATCCCCTACCCAAGACGTACCATCTTCAAAGTCATCTTGTTAAATCTCATTGTACTCGTTCTCACCGAACAAACAGCTAACAATCACCTGGTTCCTTTATCGTCGTTACTTTTTTATGCATATCTTTCATTCATTTGTTGTACATCTCTCTACATCACCGTCTATATCTCTTGTTTCCCTTTCCCCCGACTCTCAGTCTGAAGAAGTGCCTCGACCCGAAACGTCACCTATTCCTTTTCTCCAGAGATGCTGACACTCCAGCTTTTTGTGTCTATCTTTGATGTGATGGTCACGTTGGGCAATGTCAGAAACCTGTGACCTTGCATTGTGTGACCCGAGTCAGGTTACCCACAGCCTCGGCTTCCAATGGGACAGTCAAGCGATCCTCCCCATTGATGTAGTTCTGTCACGCCACACTAATCCTCCACATCATTGCATTGCCACCTAACTGAGGAATATCATGACATGAGATCTGTAAACACTCCCAATGACCTTGTTATCAATTCCAAACACGTTGCTGCTGGTTCTGTGAATAGGCGCCAGTCAACGATTTTGTCTTTCATCTGAACAAGTTAGCGTTTCTCTCCAGTGGTACGGTTAATGCCCTTAAGAACACTAAGAGAGGCCTGGATAGAATAGATGCGGAGAGGATGTCTCCACTAGGTGGGAGAGGCCATAGCTTCAGCATAAAAGGTTGTTTGTACCTTTAGAAAGGAGATGAGGAGAAATTTATTTAGTCAGATATACTTACAGCATATAGATACATGATAAGGGAATAGCGTAAAGCCAACAAAGCCCGGTCAAGGATAGTCCGAGAGACATCAGAGGTAGATAGTAGTTCAGCACTGCTCTCTGGTTGCGGTGAGATGATTCAGTTGCCTGATAACAGCTGGGAAGAAACAGTTCCTGAATCTGGTGGGGTGCGTTTTCACACTTCTATATCTGTTGCCTAATGGGAGAGGAGAGACGAGGGAGTGGCCAGGGTGCGACCAGGGTAAGACTCATCCTGATTATGCTGCTGGTCTTGCTGAGGTAGCGTGAGGTATAAATGGAGTCAATAGAAGGAAGGTTGGTTGGTGTGATGGCCTGGGCTGTGTTCATCATTTCGCTGCATTTTCTTACGGTCCTGGATGGAGCTGTTCCTAAACCAGGCGGTGATGTATCCTGATAAAATGTTTTCTATGGTGCATGTGTAGAGGGTGGTGAATCTGTGGAATTCATTGCCACAGACGGCCGTGGAGGCCGTCATTGTGTATTTTTATGGTGGAGATTGACAGATTCTTGATTAGTAAGTGGTCCAGGTACTCATCACCCCCCACTATGTTTAAAAAAGAACGTGCCCCACTCATCCCAAAGATGTGCGGGTTTGTAGCTTAATTGGCATCGAAAATTGTCCCCAGCATGTAGGAAGCGGATGCGTAAGTGGAATAACATAGAACTAGTGTGAGCGGGAGGTCGGTCGATGGTCGAACTATACTAAACTAATATGCAAAAATGCTGCTCTAAGTGTCGACATTAGCTGCCATGAATGCTTTGTTTTTACAAGACAAAATAAGTGAAAAAGTAGATACAAGGAACTGCAGATGCTGGTTTATACCAAAGGTAGACAAAGTGCTGGACTAACACAGCGGGTCAGGCAGTATCTCTGGAGAAAAAGGTGACCGGTCAAAGTATGAAGGCGGCTCCCACCTGAAATGTTACTCATCCTTTATTCTCCAGAGGCGCTGCCTGACCCGCTGAGTTACTGCAGTACTGTGTACCTACCTTCAAAATAAGTGAGAGGATGTTAGTGCAGAGGAGTAAAACTGAACCTTGAAAGCAGGACAAAACAATCTGAAAATAAGAGTGCTGGAGTATCTCAGTAGGCCAGGCAGCGTCTGTGGAGAACATGGACAGGCAGCGTTTAGGGTTGGGACCCTCCTTCAGACTGATTGTAGCAAGGGGGAAAAGCCGGAAAGGAGGTGGGCGCGGGTCAAAGTGATAGGTGGATACAGGTGAGAAGGGTTTATAAGTGTTGATTGTCAATTAAGTTCTTCTGCATTCTACATACTCGTATAAATTGAGGGGGAAAATTTACCGTTTTGTTTAATGAGAGTTGTGCATAAAGAGAAATGTTTTTTAATAGGTGCTACAGTGGCGTAGCAGTAGAGCTAACTACCTTACAGCGCCTGAGACCCGGGTTTGATCCTGACTAAGGGTGTTGCCTGTATGGAGTTTGTACGTTCTCCCCGTGACCTGCGTGGGTTTTCTCCAAGATCTTCAGTTTCCTCCCACACCCCAAAGAAGTGCCCGTTTGTAGGTTAATTGGCTTGGTATAAATGTAGAATTGTCCCTAGTGTGTGTAGGGTATTGTTAATGTGTGCGTGGATTGCTGGTCAGTGCGGAATCGGTGGGCCGGAGGGCCTGTTTCCACACTACCTCCAAACTAAACTAAACAACTCTTGAATTCCACAATTTTTGTTTTGCTGTTTCTCTTGCAGCTGTCTGATTTACTCGTTGAATATCGTCAGCAGGTTCTGTTTGCAGTGTTATCTCTATATTCCAGATAAACAAAGTTTGGACTTATCCACTCTTAGTTTGAGTCGAACCCAGTTCTAGTTGGAAGCTTTGCCTCAATAATATTTGGAGTTAAAGGCATTCTATTTTATTTTATCCAATGGTATAACAATTACCTGTTTAAAATAAAATGCTGCAATTTGCTTTAGTTTAACGTTGTTTAGTGTAGCGTTGTTTAGTTTATCATAGTTTAGTTTAGAGATATAGCATGGAAACGGCCCTTCGGCCCATCGCATCCACGCAGACCATCAATCATCCGTTCACACTAGTTCCATGTTATCTCACTTTCTCATCCAATCCATACACACACTAGGGGCAATTTACAGAGGGCCAAATAACCTACAAACCCATATGTCTTTGGAATGTGGGAGGAAACTGAAGCACCTGGAATAAATACATGTGGTCACAGGGAGGATGTGTTCCCATAGCCGACATCCGCGGCCGATCGGTGGGTCGAATTTTCTGCCTGCGGTTGGGGCTCTGGAACTCCGGCCCGGCTGGAGCCGGCAGATCCATTCCCAAGACGGACTTTGCGGGCCGGTATTCCAGCCTCTCGGCAGCCTAGGCAGAACGTTCCGGTACCGTTGGACTCTTCTCCGAGGCGTGACCTTTGTTGGTTCGGCAAAACGGATAATTCAGGAAGGCTCTGGAACCAAGGCTGCTGGATAATCGGTGGTGGGCATGGATATTTAACGCTGAGGTAAATCAGTTTCAAGCACGAAAGGCATCAGCAGGCACCTGTTTCCTTTGTTTCTGTAAACAGCTGCGTAGGGGAAAAAATAGGCCGTGGGGAAAAGATGAAGTAAAACGAATTGCCTATCAGGGCGGCACAGCTGTCAGGGCTGCTGCCTCACAGTGCCAGAGATCCGGGTTGAATCGTAATCTCAGGTACTGTCTGTATGGAGTTTGCACCCTCGTTCCAGAGACTCACCACTCCTGTGACTTAAGCTGTGACCCCTTGTCCTGGACTCCCCAACATCGGGAACAATCTTCCTGCATCTAGCCTGTCCAACCCCTTAAGTTTCCTCCCACATCCCAAAGGCATGCGGGTTTGTACTTCAATTGGCGCCTGTAACTGGCCCCCAGGGTGTAGGGAATGGATGAGTAAGTGGGATAACATAGAACCAGTGTGTGAACGGGTGATCGGCGTGGACTGAAGGGCCTGTTTCCCCTCTGTATCTCTAAACTCCCAAAGCACTGACAGCGGTATGCACTGCATGTTTTCTGATGGCGAACACCTTTAGGATTATTGCCCTAATTCCTGATTATCATAGAATAGGTGGGGCAAATGTATATTTAAATATTAGTAATGTCACAACGTGGCAGGACTTTTACTTTGTATGTGATTACTGTACAATGTTATCATGCTGCACTGACAATTAATCAGCATTAATCATTATTTAGTCATTTTCTATATAGCCACGATGAAGCAATAAAAACAGTGGAGTTATTCCGCACTCTTGGAGCAGAGTGAAGTGAACGTTCACATCCTTCAATCAGCAAATTGGATTTTAGTGTCTCAAGTTTTAAATATTAAATAGAGTTTTTTAAAAGTAAGGACGACCGGTGCGGGAGCAGCGACTGGGAGGAGAGTGGGGAAGAGTGACCGGCTGTGGGGGCTGCTGCCACATGCGGCGGCAGGCTATAGATACGACTTTATGGTGAACATTTGTAACTTTGCTGGCACCAAAACGTGGCGGTTCTTGTGTACCACACACTATCCTACAAACACTAGGGACAATTTTGTGTTGATACCAAGCCAATGAACCTACAAACCTGTACGTCGTTGGAGCGCAGGAGGAAACTGAAGATCTCGGAGAAAACCCATGCAGTTCACGGGGAGAATGTGCGAAATCCATACAGACAGCACCCGTAGTAAGGATCGAACCCGGGTCTCTGGTGCTGTGCAGCAGCAGCTCTACCATTGTGCTGGGTTGTATGCAAAACAAAGCATACGTCTGTAACTTGGTGCATGTGACCATAAAGTATCATTGAATAGAATTGAAATATTTGCCCAAATGCTCTCATAAAAATGCCTGACGGATGTGGAAATATTTTTGCCCATTCATATTGCAGCTGAGGCAACTTAAAATCTGTTTTAACTTTGTTCCATATAAGCTGCTGTTTAATATGTTGTTCATAGAATAGAGCTAATATTGAGGACTGGGATTCAAGCTATTTATTGCTATTGTATAATTATTGGGATAACATCGGACTAGTGTGTACGGGTGATTGATGTGGTCTGCATTTATAAATCTATTACAAGGATAAGGTGCAAGAATACCTCAAAAAAGTACCGGTGTCGGGTCTTGGTAAAGGGGGCAGAAAAACTGTCGAGTTGGTCAATTCCTTTTGCGAGATGTTTATAATAAAGTAACTGGCTTTTCTTTTTTCTTTCTCTATTTTTCCCTTTTTCTTTTTCTTTTTTTTCTTTCTTTCTTTCTCTAGGGTCTATCTCTTAATTCCCGTTTCTAACTCTTCAAGGGTTTCCTTTCCCTCTGTCACGCTTTTGCACTTTCACATCTCTTTTTCACTTTTCTACTTTCTATGCTGCTATTTTTCTCTCTTTTCTCTCTTTTCTAAAGCCTTTAAAAAAATTAAGAGGTACAATGACTGTAATACAATACAAGGGATGTACACTGATGTAACTTACAGTACCACTAATAAATAAAGATATAAAACATTAAAAAAAATCTGTTTTAACTTTGTTGCATATAAGCTGCTGTTTAATGTTGTTCATAGAATAGAGATAATATTGAGGACTGGGATTCAAGCTATTTATTGCTATTGTATAATTATTGGGATAACATTGGACTAGTGCGTACGGGTGATTGATGTGGACTTGGTTGTTGTAAGGACCTGTATCACTGATAGGCTGTGGGCCGAGTATCAAAAATGTGTCTAGAAATCCATTTTCGTGACCCACATCTCGGAACTACATGAAACGTTCCACAGATTTAGTGAAATATAATTGAGAAGGAAGTCATAACTCGTCAGTGCCAAAAGTTGCACATTAATTAATTAAACTAATTAGAAAATGAGATTGGGAAAGTAAGCGCTATCTAGTATCAACTCAACTCAATCAAAAATCAACTCAACTAAACTAGTTAACAGTGTAATTAAAAAAATATTCTTGTCTAAAGCTGTTCATTCGTAACATGTTTTTATTTCTGCTTGGATAATTTGTAATAACTGCTGATTGGTGTGCATATCCTGTGTGGGCCGCAGCCCCCCCCCCCCCCCCTCCTCTGTATGGTGCAAACATTAAGCCAAGTTCTCTTTTTTTGTTTCCTACTCAACACGTAAATCTCGATACAAGTGATTCTGACATGTGTTTTCACAATTCGTTATCCATTTGTTGACTCCAGACAGAAGATGATCCATCCACTTTTGGCGCTGCTGCTTTTAATGCAATTTGGAGCCGTTTGCTCGCTGCGAAACAGCCCTCGCAATGATTCATTCGTGGATCCCGAAGCCTACATGAGTATTGTAAGTTAAACAGTTGTGTTTCTCTTCAGAGATAGTAATATTGCTTAGTCTGACAATGCATTTTTAGTAAAGATAGTCACAAAATGCTGGAATAACTCAGCAGGTCAGGCAACATCACTGGAGAATGTATGTATATGTACATGCATACGTGTGTGTGTGCCTGCACTTGGTCTAGTACACACACACACACACACACACACACACACACACACACACACACACACACACACACACACACACACACACACACACTCCATTGCCAGAGTGAGACCACACGCAAACTGGAAGAACAGCACCTCATCTTCCACTTGTGTAGTTTACAATGTGTGCATGCGCCTCTCTCTCTGCACACATGTATAAAGATAGAGAGAGATGCACACACACCGAAACGGAATATGAAGTGATGTTTTTCCAGTTTGCGTGTAGCCTCACGCAATGGAGGAGGCCCAGGACAGAGTCAGTATGGGAAAGGGAGTTCAAAATGTTATTGCAATTTTATTATTATAATATATATGAAAATGATATGTGTAGTTATTACTAGATATATATCTAGTGTGCTGCTTCTGAATGGATGGATTTGCAGTGACTCTAAGAGGCTGGGAATCCACTCTCCAGGGATCTGGTAGTGCCCACATGGGGCATGTGTGTGGACAGCTTATTCCAGATACATGTGAGGCTTTATTTGAAGTTCCAAGGAGTTACAAATCTAATTGAGGAAACTTAATGTATCTTAAGTGTAATTTAACGATTTGGGGGAAACAAGACTAGAAGAAGCTGGCTGTACTATGAATAAAGGGAACTGGTGTTTTTAGTTTAGAGATACAGCGTGGCAACAGGCCCCTCGGCCCACCGACCAGCGATCCCCGCACATTAACACTATCCTACACATACTAAGGAAAACTTACACTTATACCAAAGCCAATTAACCTACAAACCTGTATGTCTTTACAGTCCATTGAGATAGAAAATCTCAATGCAGATGAATTGCAGATGCAGATTTCTTGATTAGTACGGGTGTCGGAGGGAGAAGGCAGGAGAATGGGGTTAGGAGGGAGAGATGGATCATGGCTGATTGAATGGCGGAGTAGACTTGTTGGGACGAATGGCCTCATTCTACTCCTATCACTTTTGACCTTAATTGTTCACATTGCACGATTGCTTGTGTCATTTGGGGGAAGTTTGTACCCAGGAAAAAGAAGCTAGTACAATTGAAATATCAGAGTTGAATTGAATTTCCTGACCAGATACTGCTCTACTCTCAGCTGAGCCAAATATGAACCGCACAACTTTGGACGCCACGGTGGCGCATTGGTAGAGTTGCTTCCTCACAGAGCCAGAGACCTAGGATCGATCCTGACTATGGGTGCTGTCTGAACGGTGCTGTTTGAACTTTCTCCCTGTGATCGCGTGGGTTTTCTCAGTGTGTTCCAGTTTCCTTCTACTCCTTTCCTACTCCAAAGGTGTACAGGTTTGTAGGTTAATTGGCTTCTGTAAATTGCCCCTAATGACTAGGATACAAAACTGCGATAACTTGGAACTAGTCCATGAGTGATCGATGGTCGGTGTAGACTCAGTGGGCAGAATGGCTTGTTTCAATGCTGCACCTCTAAACTGAACCAAACAACAGTTTTTCTTTAGATGGGCACAAAATGCTGGAGTGACTCAGCACGTCAGGCAGCATCTCTGGGGGAAAAAAGGATTCAATGACGTTTCCAGTCGGAACCGTTCTTCAGAACGGTTTCCGACCCAGACCTACTGTTCTCTCTGTGACAGCCTGGGTTTCCTCCGGGCGCTCCAGTTTCCTACCAAATACCAAAGACGTGCAGATTTGTAGATTAATTGGCCTCTGTAAATTGCCCCTAGTGTGTAGGGAGTGGATGTGAAAGTGGGATAGCACAGAACTAGTGTGAATGGGTGATCGATGGTCGGCATGGACTTTCACTGTTCGGTAAGTTTCAATGGGTTGAAGGTTGCCTGAGGATTTCAGAGCAGAAGGGGTGATGTTTGAACCACAAAATCTCCCAGCAGTGGAAAGCAAACAATTCTGGCTGAAGTAAGCATGGACCTGTCTAATAGTTATAAATGTCAGGACCAAATCTGCATCACTGGTGCTGTAAGGCAACGACTCTACTGCTGCACCACCATGCCATCCTCTTATGATTTTGTACAGTTCAGACAACATTTCCGCAGATGCAGCCTGATTTATTGTGAATAAATTTCTATTTAACACTGGGCATTTGATGGTTCTCGGTGGTTCTGATTGGGCCTGTATATTTCTGTGGTATTTTCTTTCTTTACTTACCTGGAATTTGTTTTGCGTAGACCCTAACCAACTATCTTGTGTTATCTGCTGTTCCAGTATCAACTTATCTCCTACCATGGTTATCCCAGTGAGGAGTACGATGTGATTACTTCTGATGGTTATATCCTTTCTATAAACAGAATTCCCTATGGAAGAAATGAAACAAAGTCACCTGAAGGTAACATGAGATGGCACGATGTATTAATAAAGAAGGCTCATATGTGGTAGATTAAAGATAAAAATATTTCACTTCTATTGCTTGGCTACAAATATGTAGGTGGTGGGACAGAATATGTAGGTGGTGCCAAAAGGATGTAGGTAGAGAATTTGATGGGTGCTGCAGTTTGATCTTTGGATCAATAATTTTCTTAATTTCTTATTATTTAAAATGTTCTTATTTACTTCTCGCAGCTTCTTCCCAACAACCATCAGGCTAAAAAACATTAATCATTACAAACTCCAAACCATATAGACTTAGAATTGTTTTTGACTTTGCATTATTATTGATATATGCTGAACCTTTTTAGTTTATTAAGGTGTTTACAAGAGTGCTACAATATGTGTACAATAGTTACATATCTGTTCTGCTGCTACAAGTAAGGCGGCACAGTGGCGCAGCAGTAGAGTTGCTGCCTTTCAGCACGCGAGACCCGGGTTCAATCCTGACTACAGGGTGCTGTCCGTGTGAAGTTTGTATGCTCTCCCTGTGACCGCGTGGGTTTTCTCTGGGTGCTCCGGTTTCCTCCTACATTCCAAAGATGTGCAGGTTTGTAGGTTGATTGACTTTGGTAAAACATATTGTAAATTGTCAATAGTATGTAGGAGAGTATGTAGATCGCTGGTTGGGGCAGACACGGTGGGCCGAAGGGCCTGTTTCCGCGCTGTATCTCTAAAGTCTAAAGTAAGAATTTAATTGTTCCGTTTCAGGGCATATGACAATAAAACACTCTTGAGTTTGGCATCTGATGTGATAATTGGAAAATGTAGGTTTATTGTCATATGCTCAAGTATGGTGAGGTACAGTCACAATCCTTGATTGCAACAGCATCACACACATATAGTCTGAGACAAGCCCTCACGAAACAAAATGCAAAAATCATGCCTCAATTTACACGTTCTTCAGGACAGTAAAAAGAAAAAAATGTGCATAGAAACAAGATGGAACAGTGGTGCGGCGGTGGAGCTGCTGCCTTACAGCACCAGAGACCCGGGATCCATCCTGAGTTTGTCAATGCACGGAGTTTGTACATTGTCCCTGTGACCTCATGGGTTTTCTCCGGGTGCTCCGGTTTCCTCCACACTCCAAAGATATGCAAGTTTGTAGGTTAATTGGCGTCGGTAAAAATTATAAATTGTCCCATGTGTGTAGGATAGTGCTAGTAAACGGGATGATCGCTGGTCGATGTGGGTTCGGTGGGCCGAAGGGTCTGTTTCCACATTGTATGTCTGTGGCAGCGTTTCTCAACCTTTTCGCCCTTGCGGAACCCTTGAGATAATTTTCACGTCTCAGGGAACCCCTAAAATTGTTTATTATGTACCTTTATTAATCTCTTTCTTTCTCTTTCATAAACTTAGTTCATAAGGCAAACATAATATATTTTTCTGATAACTGGTTTAAGCAAAAAAAAACCTGTTTTTCTCAAGGTTATTGACAATGGAAAAAAAAACTGCAATCAAACGGCTTGTTCAAGAGACCTCATAAGGAGGTTTTCATTCTCACAAAAAAAATTAAGCATATCTGCAAACACAAAAAATAACAAAACATAAAAAACCACACAAAATCTGTCACGTGCAGCTCCTGTCCACTGACCACTAAGGGTCATGTCACATTGGCGCTGTAGAGACGTCCCTATGATTACTATACTTTTAAATGATATAACAGGTTGAAGATTTTATTATAATACACAAGAATTTTCCAAGAATATGTCGAACGTGTATAATAAATTTATGAATTTAAAATTAAACACAAAAATGACTCCAAAATGCATTTACATATGAATAGCCTATTTATCATTATTTCTGTCGGAACCCCTAGCGGCATCTTACGGAGCCCTATCGTTCCGGGGAACCCCTGTTGAGAAACGGTGGTCAATGGTCGAAACCAGGGATCGGCACCCTACGGCCCCCGGGCTGAATGTGGCCCGTAACGGCGCTGTAAGGCAGCAACTCTACTGCTGCACCACTCTGCCACCCATATTTTAAACTAAAAGGTATCGGCAGAATATTCACATGAACACAGCACAGGAAAGCTGATGGAAACAGGAGCCTAGTGTAGACATTATGATCCAAGAGAGCAGAAGAAACATTTGTCCCCAATAGTTTAGGTTTTAATTTATTATTGTCAGGTGTACAGAGAAAAGCTTTGTTTTGGATGCTATTCAATCAAATCAGACAATGTAGAATAAAAGAACTGCAGATGGTGGTTATTACACAAAAGGACACAAAGTGCCGGAGTAACCGAACGAATTAGGCAGCGTCTCAGGAGAACATGGATAGATGACATTTCAGGTCGGAACACTTCTTCAGGCCTAATCAGGTCAGATAATAATTTACATTAAGTACAATCAAGCCAAACTGAACTACAATAGATTGTGCAAAGGGAAAAATACAGAATGCAGCTGTTACAGCGGCATTTTGCAGCTATTTACAGGTAGAAAAGAGATTTAAAAGTGGGAAATTTAAAAGAGTGGATGATCCTCCTCTGGGCCCAGCAGACAAAGAGTCGCCACACACTGGTGTCATGAGGAGAGAAACTAAGCTTTGATGTAGCATATGACCAAAATAGATTTCAGCAACAGCCTGAAAAGAAGAACCGTTCACATAACATGTGCCTTGAAGTTTAGCTGCAGTTTCGGTCATATGTGAAAGACTTGTTCCGTTTCCAGATTCAGTGGCGCCAGGAGTCTATAAGTAGTATGGACAAAGGCCGCGGAAATGGAAGACCAGTGATCACCCCGTACACTAGCATGATCCTACACACTAAAGACAACTTATAATTTTTACAAGGCCAAATTAACCGATAAACCTATACCTCTTTGGAGCGTGGGAAGAAACCGGAGCACCTGGAGAAAACCCACAAGGTCACAGGAAGAATGCACAAGCTCCATACTGACAGCACCAGTAGTCAGGATCGTACTCGGGTCTCTGGCGCTGTGAGACAGCAACTCTACAGATGCGTCACCGTTACACCCCTGTGTAGGGCAACGTTTTGACAGTGTGATGAATGCTTGGAAAGCGCTGCCAAAAGTTGGTTGTTGAGGCAGATACAGTCATGGCGTTTAAGAGGCTTGTGGATATGCAGACAATGTACCCTTGTGGCTAGCTGGCTGTAAAATTATGCCACAATGGTGCCTCCTGCATATAGACTGTTCTGTACATTCTGTATTAACTGAGGGATTATGATCATGTACAGAGATAGTCTGTACAGGGATACTGAACTGTATGCAAAACAGGTATTTCACTGTACCTTGGTACACGTGATAATAAATAAATCATTGGAGGGATAAGGACTATGCGCATTGTTTACTTTAGAGATACTGTGCGGAAACAGGCCTATCCGCTCACCGAGTCCATGCCGACCAGCGATCCCCGCACACTAACGTTATCCTACACACACTAGGGACAATTTACATTTACACCAAACCAATTAATTTGTACGTCTTGATAGTGTGGGAGGAAACGGAAGATCTCGGAGAAAGCCCACACAGGTCACGGGGAGAACGTACAAATTCAGGCTTGAACACGGGTCTTTGGCGCTGTAAGGCAGCAACTCTATCGCTGCGCCACCGTGCCGCTCTGTTCCATGTTCTATACTATCTTGGCAGCTTGGTCTTTGTGATCAATGTAAGTTAAAATAGTAAAGAAACCGCAGATGGTTGAAACCAGAAATAAAAAACAGAATATATCAGAAGCAAATCTCTGGCAAGGGAAAAGCAGAATGGATGTGAATGAATGAATGATACTTTAGTGTCACATGTGACAAGTCACAGTAATATTCTTTGTTTTGCATACCTGAGGTATGCAAAGCGTCGCCACATGAAGGGCGTAGACAAAGTTACAAATATCCTATTTTATCACAAACTATTTTTAACACATTCCATTTATGGTCCTCTTTAGTTCTTGGCAGCCCATCCCCGTCCCCCCACGCCAGGTCCTACTTTGTTCTCCCTCTCAGCAGTTCCCCAACTCCAGGTGTTTACAAATGATCCTTCATAACTGAGAATTTAACTTTGCTTCCAAACCTGCTAAATGTTTTGCTATTGTTTTTTAAATGTCCTTAAAGGAGTATTGGTCAATTCCTTCAATGTTGATCACTTGGCTAATCACAAATCCAGATTATGGAGAATGAATGTAGCTTAGTTTAAACAAAATGACAGGTGCAGCACAGTGGCGCAGCTGGTAGTGCTGCTGCCTCACAGCACCAGAATCCCTGGTTTGATCCTGATCTCGGCTCTTGTCTGTGTGGAGTTTGCACTTTCTCCCTGTGACCGCCTGGGTTTCCTTCCGGGTGCTCCCCCAAAGATGTGAAGATGAATTGGCCTCTGTAAATTGCCCCTAGTCTGTAGAGCGTGAGTGTGGCAGTGAGATAACATAGAACCAGTATGAACGGGTCAGTGTGGACTTGCTGGGCAGAAGGGCCTACTTCCATGCTGGAATCAAAGAGTAACAGAGTTTTTCGTCATTATAGGATCTCAAAAGATAGCGTGAGCTTCAATGTTTTTGTCTATTCTGTGGTAAAATGAGCGGTAAAGTGCAAGTTTTTTAAATTGTGTGCTTTACTACTTTTGTAATAGAATGGCAATCAGTGTTCTCCAAAACAATTTCCACTGGAGTTTTATCACCTGCGTTTTTAGGTCATATGAACAGCAAGCACGATAATGCAAGCAGCCAAAACATTTCTATTGTGGCTGATCAACAGTTTATTGTAGATAACGCTGCGAGCCTGTTTAATTTCCAATTATTTGTCACTGTCCAAATACCGAAGGTGGTTTCAAACTAATTACTCTATGGTTTTCGTCCATAAGTATTCTGCCCTCACACATTAACAAGACAACTTTTAGTTATTCTTGTCATAGAGGGAGTACAGAGAAGGTTCACCAGACTGATTCCTGGGATGGCACGACTTCCATATGAAGAAAGACTGGATAGTCTCGGCTTGTACTCGCTGGAATTTAGAAGATTGGGGGGTGATCTCATAGAGACTTACAAAATTCTTAAGGGGTTGGACAGGCTAGATGCAGGAAGATTATTCCCGATGTTGGGGAAGTCCAGGACAAGGGGTCACAGTTTAAGGATAAGGGGGAAATCTTTTAGGACCGAGATGAGAAAATCGTTTTTCACACAGAGAGTGGTGAATCTGTGGAATTCTCTGCCACAGAAGGTAATTGAGGCCAGTTCGTTGGCCATATTTAAGAGGGAGTTGGATGTGGCCCTTGTGGCTGAAGGGATCAGGGGGTATGGAGAGAAGGCAGGTTCAGGATACTGAGTTGGATGATCAGCCATGATCATATTGAATGGTGGTGCAGGCTCGAAGGGCTGAATGGCCTGCTCCTGCACCTAATTTCTATGTTTCTAGTTTTAAAGATTCGGCGTGATAACAGGCCCTTCGGACCACTGAGTCCATGCCAACCAGCAACCACCTTTCCACTAGTTCAAACCTGCACACTAGGGCTAATTTATTAAAGCCAATTAACCTTCAAACTTGCACGTATTTGGAGTGTGGGAGTAAACCGAAGCACCCGGAGCAAACCCACGTGGTCACAGGGAGAACGTACAAACTCCGTACAGACAGGACCAGTAGTCAGTATCGAACCCAGGTCTCAGGCGCCGTAAGGCGTCAACTCTACCGATGCGCCACTGTGCTGCCTTCTATGTAAAACTATGTTGGCATGATTGGCCCACAATGTCCGTGCCGACCATTATGCCAATTTAAAATAATTCCATCTACCTGTGCGTGGTCAATATCTTTCCATTCACTGCCTGTCCAAGCCAATGTGTAAATGCCTATCCCCTGTCTGCTTCCCCTGGCAGCGTGTTCCAGGCACCTGCCACACCCTGTGTAGGAAAGACCTTGCCTGGTAAGTCAGAAGAAGGGTCTCGACCCAAAACGTCACCCATTCCTTCTCTCCAGAGATGCTGCCTGTCCCGCTGAGTTACTCCAGCATTTTGTGTCTGTATCTTTATTGCTTGGGCAGCTTACACCCCATCAGTATGAATATTGACTTATCTTCCCTCTCTCTTCACCGCTGTTCCTCCAGTTTGTGCTGGGCCTCATTCTGACAGGGGAGGAGGCGCAGGACAGAAAAGTCAGTGTGGGAATGGGAGGGGAAGTTAAAGTGTTTGGCAACCAGGAGATCAGGTAGGTTTAGGCGGACTGAGCGGAGGTATTCAGTGAAACGATCGCCGAGCCTGCGCTTGGTCCCGCCGATATATTGGAGTCCACAACTGGAACGGTAGATGAGGTTGGAGGAGGTGCAAGTGAACCTCTGCCTCACCTGAAAAGACTGTCAGCGTCCAAAACCTCCTCCCTCAACGGAATCCAGGGCGGAGGTTTCGGGACAGGTGTTACACCGTGTTTGGCACAGACATTGTAGGCCGAAGGGCCCGTTCCTGTGCTGTAGTATTTGTAGCACAGGAACGTAGAAATAAGTGAAATTGTTGCGGCTAAAATAGCATACAATTTACAAGATCTTGCAAGGATATTGGTTGGCAAACATTTTAACTCCCATTCCCATTCTGTACTTTCTGTCCTGGGCCTCCTCCACTATGAGGCCCCATGCAAATTGGACGAACAACACCTCATATTTGGCTTGGGCAGCTTGGATGTGGGGGGGTGGAGAGGGTGTGTGGGGGGGGGGGGGGGGGGGGGAGAAGGGTGTGTGGGCGAGGGAGGGGCATTGTGCGGGGGAGGAGGGTGTGTGGGTGCGGGAGGGGGAGCTGTGTGGGCTTGGGAGGAGGGTGTGGGAGGGAGGTGAAGGGGTGTGTGGAGTGGGAGGGACGTGTGGGGGGAGGAAGTGTGAAGTGGGAGGGTGGAGAGAGGGGGTCTGTGGACGAGGGAGGGGGGGTGTGTGGGCTGCCCCGGCCCCGGCTCCGACCGCACTCCTGGCTCCAGGACCCAGCTCCGGACTCACTCAGCTGCTCCCGTCTCCAGCACCTGTTGCTCTCACAGCCCCCGCCCGTGGAACACAGCTGCTTCAACTTTAGTCTCGGTGGCTTCTGGATGTGCTCCCGGACTCAGCCCCGCCTCCGGGGCTTTATTCTCCAGCGGATTCCGGAAGGGGCGTTACCTTCATGGTGACTGACAGGCGAGAATACCAATCTGCTGATCTCAAGATTTTTTAAAGCTTCATTACTTTCGTAATCTTCCACTGATCGGAACAAAACTTAGTATGCTTGGAGCAGAGGAGAACGGCGAGTTAGGTGGTGAATAATCCTAGCGATACAGGGTACCGTTTTTGCGCAAATTTAAAAACAGAAATGGTCAAGATGAGAGTTTTAGTAATAGTATAGAAAGAAGATAGGTAGATAGATTACATAGTTTCAGAGGCTAACTTACTGCACGAAACAGACCCTTTGGCTCAACTTTCTCAAGCCGACCGAGATTCCACATCCACACTAGTTCCACCTGCCTGCATTTGGCCCATAATCCCTCAAAACCATTCCTATCCATGTAGCTGTCTAAACGTTCGTGGTACTTGTTCATTGACCTTATTCTTCCTTTCTTTAGGGCCTCGGTCCGTAGTATTTCTTCAGCACGGTTTACTGGCGGCTGGGAGCAACTGGGTCACAAATCAGCCCAACAACAGCCTGGGCTTTATCCTCGCAGATGCTGGCTACGATGTTTGGATCGGAAACAGTCGTGGAAACACTTGGTCCAGAAAACACAAACGCATTCCAGTTTATAAGGATGCATTCTGGAGGTTCAGGTAACTAATATTTTCTTTTATTTTTACTGCAATAACCTTTTATACGTTTTAACCAATGTACAGCTTGGTGGATAGCTGGCCTACATATTTGAATAGGTTTTCCACTTGGAAACAGGAAATTAAAATGCGGGCAGGACTATGTTTTAGTATTTAGTTTAACATCTTTGGTTTAACATCTCATTTGTACGACTTTTCCATGTTGTATGACGGTCAAACTAATTAGATCGTCCAACACTATAGTGAGGTGAGATTGTGCGATCCTCTAAGTCTGGAGATGTGCGCACTACTGGAGTTGTGTGAGCGGTGCATGTGTTTTGATGTGTTTGTTTTTATAAATGTTAATTGATCTTAACAAAGTAGAAGGAAATTTTATTTAGAGAGCAAAATAGTTGTGTGTGAGAGTGAGTGTTTGAGAGTGAGTGTGTAAGAGTGAATGTGAGAGTGACTGTGGGAACGGGCGAGCGCGAGCGGGCGTGCGTGAGTGTGCATGCGTGAACTTGTGTTCACACTACGTAATATTGAGATTGAGCTCTTAAAGATAGCGGAGTCAAGGGTTATGCGGAGAAGGCAGGAACGGGGTACTGATTGTGTATGATCAGGCATGATCACACCTGCTGTCCATTGAGTTGTGATTTTTTTTTAAAACTTTTTTTAATATATTTGTTTGGTATAGAATTGTATCGTAATTGCACTTCTTTATATTTTTTTAATTTTTATATAGATAGAAAAAAAAAGAGAAATAAAAACATTAAAACAAAAAAAAAGTGAATGGAGTATTCGACTGATTATGCATCCTTGGAGCTATATCCGTGGATTATAAAATATAATTCTTCATCTATTCCTTAATTTCAGGTTTCAGTCAGGTTCTCGTGCCGAACCAATTTGCCCCTTCAAATATTCAATAAATGGAGACCATATTCTCATAAATAGTTCTTGTTTGTCCATTAAGACAAATCTTAATCTTTCCAAATGTAGGGTCTCCGACATTTCCATTGTCCACATTTTAATTGTGGGGGTTATAGGGCCTTTCCAGAATTTTAATATTAATTTTTTCCCAATTATTAAACTATAATCGATAAAAATTCTTTGGTTCGTTGTGAATAATTGATTTGGTTCTAGTATTCCTAATATTATTAATTTTGAATCGGGGACCAAATTGGTATTGACAACTTCCGAAATTATCTTAAACATTTCCGTCCAAAAATTAGTAATTTTTATACAGCTTACAAATGTGTGCGTAAGATTAGCCTCTAAGTGTTGACATTTATCACAAATCGGGGATACACTAGGAAAAATTTTGTTTAATTTGGTTTTTGAATAGTGCAATCTATGTAAAACTTTAAATTGTATTAAAGAATGTCTAGCATTTAACGAACAGTGGTGTTTATGTTGTAAGCTTTCATCCCATATTTCTGGCCCTATTATTTGGCCTAGTTCGTTTTCCCATGATTGCCTATATATTTCCGTCGTGGGTGCATCATTATCTAATAAAATATTATAAATATAAGATATCAATTTTTCTGTGTTCGGGTGCTTATTCAAACATTCATCAAGAGTTTTTCTCTTTCTATTTCTGTAATCCTGTGTATTTGACAGCATAGTCTCTGATTTGTAAATATCTAAAGTAGTCTTTTGAGTGAAGCCCATAAATTTGTTGTAATTCCTGAAATAAAAGAAAGGAATTCTTCCTATAGAGATCATGATTTTTCCATTGTAAAAAACCTTTATCCATCATTGAGGCTTTAAATATAGCATTGTTTACAATGGGAAGTGCTAATGGTAAACAATCTAATTTTAGCATCGTTTTCAATTGTTTCCAAATATGTATTCCACTGTCTATCATTGGGTTTTCTTTATAGATTTTTTTGCTTAATTTAGTATTAGCAAATAGTATCGATCCAATTTCAAAGGGTAAACAATCTTCCTTTTCCATTTTTAACCAATCTGGTTGTTTGTCCAGTTCTTCCAACCAAGTTGTGTTTTTTTGTTTGTGTTCAGCTTTGATGAAATGGCCACCAAGGATTTGCCAGCAGTAATAGACTTCATCCTCAAAAAGACGGATCAAGATCAACTGTACTATGTTGGTCATTCTCAGGGGACAACGATTGGTAAGCCAGATGCCTGCATTAGTCAATATTTTTGTCTTGTTTTTTAATTGTTATTATGAGCTAAATGCTATAAGTTTGAGTCGAATCAGTTATGTTTAAAGGAGTCACCCTGCCAATTATAATGAGGCTACATTGCCAAAATTTATCAAACACTACAAAACCTGGGCAGTCTTTAGCCTGACGTTGAGTTGGAAAGGAGGTGAATTCTTCAGTCCAGCCTTGAAATGGTCTTCAGCATTGACCGCCTGCTAAGCCCTGATTTGGCAATAAAATCTGCAGATGTTGGAAATGTTATCCTTGATTATGCTGCTGGCCTCTCATCTGGCCGAGGCAGCGTGAGGCGTAAATGAAGTCAATGGAAGGGAAGTTGGTTTGTGTGATGTTCAGGGCTGTGCCCATAATTCTCTGCAATTAATTGCGGTTTTGTTTGTAGCCGTTCCAAAACCATGCTGTGAAGCTTCCCAATAAAATGCTTTCTACGGCGCATCTGTAGCGATTGGTGGGAGTTGTTGTGGGACATTCCGAACTTCCTAAGTCTTCTAAGGAAGTAGAGTCGAGCAGATTCTGCAACTGCATTTAGAAGAATGATCCCAGAGATGATTGGGTTAATGTTTGAGAAGTGTTTGATGGCTCTGAGCCTGTACTTGCTGGAGTTTAGAAGGATGGGAGGAGGTGGGGGGGTGAGTCTCATTGAAATCCACCGAATAAAGAAAGGTCGAGATAGTTTGGATTCCAGCACTGGGAGAGTCTAGGACCAAAGCGGGCACTGTCTGAGAATAAAAGGACCAACCTTCAAAATGGAGACGAGGAGGAGTTTCTTTAGAAAGATAGTGGTGAATCTGTAGAATTTATTACCTCAGACAGCGTTGGAGGCCAAAATTCATTGGGTATTTTTAATTAATAAATTCTTTATTAGTCAGGGCGTCAAAAGTTACGATGAGAAGGCAGGAAAATGGCGTTGAGAGGGAAAGATAGATCGGCGATGATCGAATGGTGGAGCAGACTCGATGGGCCTAATGGTCTAACTCTGATCCTATGTCTTGCCGTCTATGTGCTTTTTACACACTGGAAATGGAATCCCTCAGCTTGGTTTTGTTGTTCCTTATATCGGCCAAGTTTATATAAGCTGTACGAGAGTTTTAACGGCGCTGTTCAGTTTTCCCATGCCGTTCTCTTCTCCTTTACTCAGGTTTCATCGCCTTTTCTAAAATGCCGGAGCTGGCAAAGAAGATTAAAGTCTTTTTTGGACTGGCTCCCGTCACGACGGTTAAATATGCCACCAGCCCTTTGGTAAAACTCGCACGTCTCCCAGAGTTCGTGATCCACGTACGTTCTTGCTTTTTAATCTTGTTTCAGAGAGTATTTGATCTTGGGCATAAGCAAAGTGTTGTGCCAACCTTTGGAAACATCGAAAGTAGATGCAGGAGTCAGCCATTCGGCCCATCGAGCCAGCACCGCCATTCAATATGATCATGGCTGATTATCCAAAATCAGTACCCCGTTCCTGTTTTCTCCCCATATCCCTTGATTGCGTTAGCCCTAAGAGTTATCTAACATAGAAACATAGAAAATAGTGCAGGAGTAGGCCATTCGGGCCTTCGAGCTTGCATCCCCATTCAATATGATCATGGCTGATCATCCAACTCAGTATCCTGTACCTGCCTTCTCTCCATACCCACTGATCCCCTTAGCCACAAGGGCCACATCCAACTCCCTCTTAAATATAGCCAATGAACTGGCCTCAACTACCTTCTGTGGCAGAGAATTCCAGAGATTCACCACTCTCTGTGTGAAAAATGTTTTTCTCATCTCGGTCCTAAAAGACTTCCCCCTTATCCTTAAACTGTGACTTGTTCTGGACTTCCTCAACATCGGGAACAATCTCCCTGCATCTAGCCTGTCCAACGTCTTAAGAATTTTGTACGTTTCTATAAGATCCCCCCTCAATCTTCTAAATTCTAGCAAGTACATGCCGAGTCTATCCAGTCTTTCTTCATATGAAAGACCTGCCATCCCAGGAATCAGTCTGGTGAACCTTCTCTGCACTCCCTCTATGGCTTTCCTCAGATTAGGAGACCAAAACTGTACGCAATACTCTAACGCTAACTCTAGTACGCTAACTCTTGAAAACATCCAGTGAATCCCACAATTCATAGGTTCTGGGTGAAAAAGTTATTCGTCATCTCAGTCCTAAGTGGCCTACCCCTTATTCTTAAACTGTGACCTCTGGTTCTGGACTCCCCCAACATCGGGAACATTTTTCCTGCATCTAGCCTGTCCAATTCCTTAAGAATTTGATGTGAATTCGATGGTTGGGGTTTAAATGGACTGTGACCTTTCTGAGTTAATAATCTTTTCCATTCCACGGGTTCTCTGGAGAAAGGGGAGAGGACACTTCTTGCAGCATCAAGTCAGTAAAGCGGTCAAAAATCAGCTGTAATGCTGTGATTCACCCTGACCACACCCCTACAATCAGGCTAAACTAGCGTCCCAACCCTGAAACGTCACCCATTCATGTTCCCCAGGGTTGTTGCCTGACCCACAGAGTTACTTCAGCATTTTGTGTCTCTTTTTTTGCCAGGCTTCAATGTTTGTCTGAAGAAGGGTCCCGACCGGAAACTTCACATATCCCATTCCCTTCGCAGATGCTGCCTGACCCGCCGGGTTTAGTCGACATGGGTTTAGTTGGGATGAGTTGGAATGAGTTTAATTTAGGGATACGGCAGGGAAAGGGGTCCTTTGGCCCATCCAGTCCATGCCGACCATCGATCATAGAAACATAGAAAATAGGTGCAGGTGGATGCCATTCGGCCCTTCGTGCCAGCACTGCCATTCATTGTGATCATGGCTGATCGTCAATAACCCATGCCTGCCTTCTCCCCATATCCCTTGATTCCACTAGCCCCTAGAGTTCTATCTTAACTCCCTCTTAAATCCATCCAGTGATTTGTTCTCCACTGCCCTCTGTGGCAGGGAATTCCACAACTCATCTGTTCACACAGGTTCTCAACTATCCCATTTTCACATCTGCTCCATGCACATGAGGACACTTTGTAAAAAAAACCTGCATGTCTGGGATGTAGGTCACAGGAAGAACACAGACAACACCTGAGGTCATAATCGAACCCGGGTCTCTACCAGCTGCGCCACTGTAGGGTCCAGTTCCTCCAGCACTTTGTGGTTTGCTCAAGATTCTAGTACCTGCAATTTTTTTATTTCTTCATTATTGCCGTTCTGTTGATATAATGCACAAGGCTTAATGGTTGTGATTAAATTATCCTTTAGGTTCCCAGATTCATACAGCACGGAGACAGGCCCTTCAGCCCACTACATCTGCACCCCCCTTCAAGCACCATTCCAACACTCTTGCATCCCCATCAACACCTGCATCACTGATAATCTTGCCACCCATACACACTCAGGACCATTCAAAGCAGCCAATTAACCTTCAGCTTTCTCTCCGCCCACCCCATCCACCCCATTCAGTCCGAAGAAAGGTCCTGTCCCAAAACGTCATCTATCTCTGTTCTCCTGAGATGCTGCCTGGTCTGGTGAGTTACTCCAGCACTCTGTATCGTCTTATGTAAACCACCGTGTGCAGTTCCTTGTTTCTAAAAATAATATCTGGTTCTTTAGAAAGAACAGAGGGGGCAGACACACCCCCATCCATATAAATGGGACTGAGGTGGAGCGGGTCTCCAACTACAAATTCCTCGGGGTACACATCTCGGAGGATCTGTCCTGGTCCCTGAACACCTCCAAGCTGATCAAAAAGGCGCAGCAGCACCTTTACTTCCTGAGGAGGCTCAAAAAAGCCCACCTGTCCCCCCAGATCCTGACCAACTTTTACCCCTGTACCATCGAAAGCATCCTGACCACCTGCTTTATGGTATGGTACAGCAGTTGCACCGTAGCAGATAGGAAGGCACTACAACGGGTGGTGAAAACCGCCCAGTACATCATCGGTGCCCCGCTCCCTGCCATGGATGCCCTCCACCGAAAACGGTGTCTGAGACGGGCCGGGAAGATCATCAAAGACCCCTCCCACCCTAACCATGGACTGTTTGCCCTCCTACCATCAGGGAGGCGGTACAGGAGCCTCAGGTCCCGCACTAGTAGGATGAGGAACAGCTTCTAAAACAACACCATCACACTGCTGAACTCGGAGTCCCGCCGATAGATTTCTCCAGTCTCTCCATCCACATTGTCTGCATTCTGTATTTATTTCTATATTGCTATTACTACGAACTGACGCTAAACTGCATTTCGTTGTACCCATACTTGTATCTGTGCAATGACATTAAAGTTGAATTGAATAGCCTCTGAACACGCACTCTAAAGGTGCTCCTAAACTCCAGCTAGGTTTAGGGTTCAATGTGAAAGGTAAAGAGCAACATTCAATGTCCGTCTCTTATCGGGGCAGCATGGTGGCGCAGCGGTAGAGTTGCTATCTCACGGCGCCAGAGACCCACGTTCGATCCTGACTACGGAGTTTGTATGTTCTCCCTGTGGATGCGTGGGTTTCCTTCGGATGTTCCAGTTTCCTCCCACACTCCAAAGCCATACAGGTCCCTAAATTGTGCCTCATGTGTAGGAAAGAGTGAGTGTACGGGGATCGCTGGCGGGCGCAAAGTCGGTGGGCCAAAGGGCCTGTTTCCACACTGTATCGCTAAACTTGAACATTAGAATACATCTCTTAAATTTGGGAATCCTGCTAAACATTCAGTCGAGAAATCCCATCCGTAACTCTGTTACCACCACTGAACTAATCAGGTATTTTGTCGTATAAATATGTTCAGAGGTGTAGCATGGGAAAATGTCTCTCTTTTAACATTCTGTATAAAATTTGGGCAGTCTAAAGTCAGAGAAGATTTACGAGGATGCTGCCAGGACTCGAAGGCCTGAGCTATCGGGAGAGGTTGAGCGGCTGGGATTACATTCCTTGGAGCGCAGGAGGATGAAGGGTAATTTTATAGAGATGTACAAAATGATGAGAGGAATAGATCGGGTAGATGCACAGAGCCTCTTGCTAGTAGGGGAAACAAGACTCGTTGGCCCGAATGGCCTGTTTCCACTTTAAGGTGAGAGGAGCAACGTTTAAAGATGTGTCCTTTAATTCTGAGGCTGTGAACTCTAGTCTTGGACACTCCCACTAGTGGAAACATCCTCTCCATATCCTCTCTATCCAAGCCTATGTTCTAACATTTGTTTTGTTTTTTAGGAAATATTCGGAAACCAGGATTTCCTTCCGCAGACCAAGATGATAACGTGGCTTGCTACACGCGTGTGCAGTCGGTTCTTGATCGAGGAGCTGTGCGGCAACATATTCTTTATAATAAGCGGATTTAATACAAAGAATCTTAACATGGTAAGCATGGCAGAAGTCCGCACGCTGGAAGATATGTTGAACGTGGAAAGTCTATCACCATTCGTGCAGAGAGCTCAGGACGCTAATGCTGATCCAGTAGATTTTCTATACTTAGAAACAATAGAAAACATGTGCAGGAGTAGGCCCTTCGGGCCAGCAACGCCATTCAATATGATCACGGCTGATCAGAAAAATTCAGCACAGAATGTTAAAAAATAGACTTTTTCCTGCTTTATCCCATATCCCTTGATTCAGTTAGCCCTAAGAGCTAAATCGAACTCTCGAAAACATCCAGTGAATTGGCCTCCACTGTCTTGTGATGGAAAGGGAGCGAGAAACAGGGGGTCTGGTGAGGGCAAAGGGAGGGAAGGACGGGTCTGATGAGGGGAAAGAGGGAAGTAGCAGGGGACACAATGAAGGGAAAGAGAGGGCACAATTAGAGGTCGGTGAGGGGAAAGAGAGGGCAGGAATAGTGGCCATTGGTGAGGGGGAAAGGGAGCGGGAAAAGGGGCCACCGTGAGTGCAGGGTCCTGGGAGGCTAGAGAGCGCAGGAACAGGGGACACAGTGAGGGGAAGAGGAGGAACAGTGGGACTAGTGAGGGGAAAGAGAGAACAGGATGAAGAGTCTGGTGAGCGTAAAGGGAGAAACTACGGTCCTGGTGAGGGGAAAGAGAGAGCACAGGGACAGGGGTCACAGTGAAGGGGAAGCAAGGGAGAAACATGGGTCCCAGTGAGGGGAAGAGAGAGAGCAGGGTCAGGAGGCGAAAGGCAGCATCGGGTCATCAGGTGCCAAATCACAGGCAGTTTGAAATTATTGGCTCGTGGGTCATTGGAATTTTACTGTACCTTTTACTGTACGTTTCGGCTCGAAACGTTGCCTATTTCCTTCACTCCATAGATGCTGCTGCACCTGCTGAGTTTCTCCAGCACTTTTGTCTACCTCAGGAACAGTCTCTTCCCCTCTGTTATCAGTCATCTGAACGGTCCTTTCACAACCTAGGGTAGTGTCCCGGCTCTCCAACCTATATCATTGCAGACATTGGAGTTCTACCCTGGAACTGTTACGCTACAATGCTGAGAAACTATATTCTGCTGTTCTGTATCTTTCCCTTCGCCTCTCTTCTTGTACTTGAGTTTGGCTTGATCGTATTCATGTATGGTAGTGTCTGATCTGATTATAGATCGCTTACAAAAGAAAGCTTTTCACCGTACCTCCCATACACCTGACGATAATAAACCCAAACCTGCATGTTAGTCTGAAACCTTCGCAGGAGGTACTTACGCGAGAAATTGCAGAGAGGTGCGGACACAGCCCAGACCATCGCACTAACCTCCCTGTCATTGACTCCATCTACACCTCTCTCGCCAAGGCCACCAGCATAATCAGGGGCGAGTCGCACTCTTCCTCTCCTCCCCTCTGCCATCAGGCAAGCTGTACAGGAGTGTGAAAACGCACACCTCCAGATTCAGGGACAGTTTCTTCCCAGCTGTTATCAGGCAACTGAGCCATCCTATCACCAACCAATGAACGGTCCTGACCTCCCATCTACCTCTTTTTGTTGACCCCTGGCCTATCTTTATTTGGACTTTACTAGACTTTATCTTGCTTTATCTCATTATTCCCTTTATCCAGTATCTGGATTGTAATCATGTATAGTCTTTTCGCTGACTGGTTAGAACGCAGCAACAAAGCTTTTCACTGTACCTCGGTACATGTAGTCAATAATAATCTAAACTAAACCTACTTACCTGCGCCTGCTTCTGGCACATTTATTGTTCAGCCATAAGTGTTCTAGCACTGTTTGCTACTGTCCTGCTTAGTATAAAGACAAGGTAGACACAAAATGCTGGAGTAGCTCAGGGGGACAGGCAGCATCTCTGGAGAGAAGGAATGGGTGACGTTTCGGTTCGAGACCCTTCTTCAGACATGTCCCCCATTTCTATACTAATGAGATGCCAAGGAGGCACAAAGGCAAAGAATCTTCCAAGTACAAACCGGAATATAGGTGTGGCGGATTGTAAATCAGCAGTGATTGTAAAATTGTGAAACAATGGTATGGTTTGGTTTAGATTAGTTTAGAATAGTTTGCAGCGTGGAAACAAGCTCTTTGGTCCACTGAGTCCGCATCGACCAACAATCACCCGTTCAGTTTAGTTCCATGTTCTCCCAGTATCACATCCACTCCCGACACACCAGAGACAATTTACAGAAGCCATTAATCTACAAATCGTTTGGAGTGTGGAAGGAAACCGGAGCACCCGGAGAAAATCCACAAAGTCACAGGGAGAACGTGCAAACTCCATACAGACGGCACCTGTAGTCGGGATTGAACCTGGGTCTCTGTGACATTGTGGATTTACTCCGGGTGCTCCGGTGCATGCCGGGCTAGTGCATTCCGAGCCTTGGTCGGTGCGGACTCAGAGGGCCCAAGGGTTCTGTTTCCACGCTATATCTCTAAAGTCTAAAATCAGTTCCATACACTGATTTATCTGTTTCCATGATTGTAATTTAAAGTAAAGCATCCTATAACTTTTGTGGATTCAATGTAAATGTACTGTTTTCCAGACCAGAATACCAGTCTATTCAGCCCACTGTCCAGCTGGAACGTCTGTGCAGAATATCATCCACTGGAGCCAGGTACAAACTCAACGTCCCCTCAACAGCCGCACTTATCAGAAGATCAGAAGAGATAGGAGTAGAAGTAGGCCATTCAGCCCATCAAGTCTACTCCGCCATTCAATCATGGTTGATCTATCTTTTCCTCCTAGCCCCATTCTCCTGCCTTCTCCCCGTAACCTCTGACACCTGTACAAATCAAGAATCTCTCTATCTCTGCCTTAAAGATATCCACCGACTTTGCCTGACTGACTGTGGCAAAGAATTCCACAGATTCACGACCCACTGACTAAAGAAATTCCTCCTCATCTCCTTCTTAAAAGAACGTCCTTTCATCCTGAGGCTATGACCTCTAATTTCCTCCTGATTTTGAAAAATAAAGGTCTTTATCCATTTCATTCTGGACAATGTTGAGTTTTGATTTGCATGGGATAAGCTTCTTGTGCATGTGAATACCCAGGCCACTGCGGTTATGCTTATGCCTTGTATTAGGCAGGTCAGAAGCCGTCCATTGATCTTGCAATGTTTTGTTTTCCAGAATGCGAAATCTGGACATTTTCAGGCGTTCGATTGGGGTACCGAAAATAAAAACATGGATCACTATAATCAGGTACTGCACTGGAAAACGGCCCATGGAGGGGATTAACGTGGTACCTTTATGTATTTTGCCATTCTGTATCCTGCAAGCTGGTTTTGGTCATTTATACTGTTGCTCGGCATCTGCAGTTCATTGTTTCTACGAAATACTCCAGCACTTTTTTTTAAAATCAGCATCATCTGCAGTTCCTTTTGTCTTCCAGTCATTTAGATAGGTCAAGTGAGTGGGTAAAAGATTAACAAATTAAGTATAAACACAAGGATCTCGTCTTTAGCGGGAAGAATAGGACAGAACTGTTTAAATGGAGAGCAATTACTGCAGGCATCACGGTGGCACAGCGGTAGAGTTGCTGTCTTGCACGAGATAAGCCTTTTGTGCATATGGATACCCAGGCAACAGAGACCTGGGTTCAATCCTGTCTACGGGTGCTGTCTGTATGGAGTTTGTATATTCCCACTGTGACCGCGTGGGTTTTCTCTGGGTGCTCCGGTTTCCTCCCTCACTCAAAGACCTACGGGTTTGTTGGTTCATTGTTCCTAGTGTGCAGGATACGGGGGTGGCCGCTGGTCGGCGCAGACTCAGAGGGCTGAAGGGCCTGTTTCCGCACTGTATCTCTAAAGTCTAAATTATAACTGTGACTGTGCCACTGGCAGCATTATGCTCTGCAATTAACAGCAGTCTCAGGATTTCCATGGCTCTGATTTAACATGGAAATCCCAGGATATAAATCACAAATCCCCTGGATGCTCTGGTTTCCCCCACATCTCAAATGTATGCAGGCTTGCAGGTTAATTGGCCTCTAAATTTGCCCCTAGAGCGTAGGGATTGGATGAGAAAGGGCAATAACAGAACTATTGGAGGTCATGTACCAGTTAAGGCACAACAGAGGATGTACTTCCTGCGGCAGCTGAGGAAGTACAATCTGCCACAGACAATGATGGTCCAATTCTACACGGCCATCGTAGAGTCTGCTCTCACCTTCTCCATCATGGTCAGGTTTGGCTCAGCCACCAAGCACGACACCTGGAGGCTGCAGCGAATCGTCCGATCAGCAGAGAAGGTTATTGGCTGCAACCTTCCATTCATTGATGAACTGTACACTGCAAGGGCCAGGAAGCGAGCGGGCAAGATCATCTCTGACCCCTCTCACCACAAACTCTTTGAATCATTTCCCTCTGGAAGGCAACTCCGGATTGCCAAAGCTGCCACAGCCAGACATAAATGCAGTTTTTATTCACGAGTAGTTGCTGTACTCAACAGCTAAAAATCTGTAGCCTCTCTTTGATCTGGTATTTTGTTGGTTCTCATGCCTGATCAATGGTGTTTAATCATTAATGTTTTATTATTAATGTTTAGTGCTTTCTGAGTCACTCGTAACAGTCACTGTGTGTCATCTTGTTACTTGTGGGCGGAGCACCAAGTCAAATTCCTTGTATGTGAATACTTGGCCAATAAACTTACTTACTTACTTATATAAGACATTAGTGAGGCCATATTTACAGTATCGTGTTCAGTTTTGGTCACCACGTTTATAGGAAAGATGTCAAACTGAAAAGGGTGCAGAGAAGATTTACTCTTGTTGCCATTTACTGAATGTTGCCAGGACTCGGGGGCTTGAGCTATAGGGAGAGGTTGAGCAGGCTAGGAATTTATTCCTTCGTCCAGGAGGTTGAGGGATGATCTTAGAGGTGTAAAAAAAAAATCATGAGGGGATTAGATCGAGTATATCTATTTACATTCGGAGGGTAGTGGGTGTATGGTACGAGCTGCCAAAGGAGGTCGTTGAGTTAGTTAACAGCGGTTGAAAGATATTTGTGTGGGAAGGAACTGCAGATGCTGGTATACACCGAAGATAGACACAAAATGCTGGATTATCTCAGTGGGACAGGCAGCATCTCTGGATAGAAGGAATGGGTGACGTTTCGGGTCGTTTTCCTTTTCATTTTCCTTGACCTTCAGCCCTTTTGATCTCTCGTTTTCACACCTTACCCATCCACATCTCTATGTCTCCCTCTCCCCTGACATCAGTCTGAAGAAGGGTCTTAACCCGAAACGTTGCCCATTCCTTCGCTCCAGAGATGCTGCCTGTCTGTCCTGCTAAGTTACTCCTGCATTTTGTGTCCATAAAAGATATGTGGACAGGTGCAGGGATAGGTAATGGATATAGCTCGAATGCGGACAGCTGGGATTGGCGTTGAGGAGGCATCTTGGTCGGCATGGGCAAGTTTCAGTTTAGTTTATTGTCACGTGTACCGAGGTACGGTGAAAATCTTTTGTAGCGTGCTAACCAGCCAGCAGAAAGACAATCGATTCAATCGATTCATTTACAGTGTATAGATACATGATAAGGGAATAATGTTTAGTGCAAGGTAAAGCCAGCAAAGCCCGCTCAAGGATAGTCCGAGGGTCACCAAAGAGGTAGATAGTAGTTCAGTACTGCTCTCTGGTTGTGGTAGGATGATTCAGTTGCCTGATAACAGCTGGGAAGAAACTGTCCCAAAAGGCTGTGGGGGCCAAGTCAATGGATATTTTTAAAGCACAGATAGATGGATTCTTGATTAGTATGGGTATCAGAGGTTATGGGGAAAAGCAGGAGAATGGGGTTAGGAGGGAGAGATAGATCAGCCATGACTGAATGGCAGAGTAGACTTGATGGGCCGAATGGCCTAATTCTGCTGCTATTACTAACGACCTTATGACCGTAATTGGGTTGTTTCCCTGCTGTGTGATTCTATGACTAATCCTCCTTCTCGCTTCCCTTGAGCAGACGGTACCGCCCGTGTACAACATAAAATACATGAATGTCCCCACTGCCATCTGGACAGGAGGCCGCGACTGGCTAGCTGATCCCAAGGACGTGAACATGTTACTGAGCCAAGTGCCCAACCTTATTTACCACAAGCAACTCTCAGACTGGGAGCATCTGGATTTCATCTGGGGCATGGATGCCCCAAAGCGCATGTACGCGGAAATGATTGATCTGATGAGAAAATACGAGTGAGCTCGAAACCACTTTGAAATGACTGGAGTCAAAATGTACTCCATTTTGTGTTTTGTATATTTTCCCTTTCCAGCTTCATTACCAGGTCCATTGACAGTCCTAGATAATTTTTAAAAAGAATTTTTATACCAGTTTTGTAATTAAAGCTTTGGTAAGTTGATGCCCCTGCCTGAGCCCTGTGTTTAAGTAAGATAGCAATGTGTGTCTTTGTACCAAACTCCCTCACTCTGATAACCTGCTAAAGGTGATGGGGAAATATTAGACTGTTGCTTGATTCATCATGGTTATTTTGGAGTGATCCCAGTAAAAATATCTCTCAATCACCAGCTTCTTTAATGTCAAGATGGGGGTTTAAAAAAATGTCTATTTTTTTAATTGATTGTGTCAAAAATTGCAATCAATAGAATCAAGCTAAATCTATTGACTGAAGATCGACCCAAAATGCTGGATTGACTCAGCGGGACAGGCAGCATCTCTGGAGAAAAGGAATAGGTCACGTTTCGAGTCGAGACTCTTCTTCAGACCTCTGGAGAAAATAAATAAGTGATGTATCGGGTCGAGACCCTTCTTCAGACCCTCCTTGACCCGGTACGTCACCCAGCGTTTTGTGTCTTATCTTCAGTGTAAACTAACAGCTGTAGTTCCTTCCTACTTAATCTATTGATTGTATTAAATATACCCCTTTTTAAAATGTACAGTAGTTTTCTACTCGCGTTTCCCTGGCACGGAGCAAGTACATCTGTGAATCTCGGCAGACCTCACAATAGTGCTACTGCCATGGGATATTATTCTTCCAGACAATGCATTGGTGATTATATGTAGAAAACAAGACTCTGTGAATTCCTTTTGAGGCCTTATTTTTTAGATGTAATCATTGTACTGGATTTCTTTTTCAGATAGTCTGGTAATTATACAAAGCCTTCGCCATTGAATTTTTCTAAAGCAATTCTGTATTTTGATACTTAAGGCAATATCAAGGTTTCAATATTAGTTTGATTTCTGAACATTGACTTTATGAAATAGATGTTAAACCTGAGCCAACACTTCTTCATTCAAAGTTAGTAAACGCTCTAATTAAAAATTGCTCTAAATGACACAAAATTATGATTTAGCTCAGCAGGTCAGGCAGCATCGCTGGAGAATAGGAATAGGCGATGTTTCGGGTCGGGACCCTTCTTCAGTGAGGTTGGGAGGTTGGACTGGGAGGTCTGGAAGCCCCAAAACACAAGATGGATGCCTCATTGAAAATCATTTAATCATTGAGTTGCTTAATATTGTTCAACTGAAATATTTGGGTTGGCGCAGTGGTAGAGGTGCTGCCTCACAGCCCCAGCATCCCGGGTTCGATCCTGAACTCAGGTGCTGTCTGTATGGAGTTCGCACATTCTCCCTGTGACCACGTGGGTTTCTTCCGGATGCTCCGGTTTCCTCGCATATTCCAAAGACTTGCAGGTTTGTACTTCAATTGGCTTCCACAAAATCGTCCCTTATGTGCGTAGGATACGGGGTGATTGCTGGTCGTCACGGACTGTTTTTGCGCTGTATCTCTTAAATAAATTATGATTTTCACAAAAATGGCTTTGAATGACTTGGTGTAGACTATGTTAAGATTAAGCCCCATGTTGGGTTCAGGTGCTAAACCTGAAAGACTGGTGTACCGTGCGTGTGGAATTGTGTTAATGGAAGTTATTAACTGTACGCTACATTATCCGTCGCTGACTTGAGTCTAATTTTTAATGTACTTTTATTGGCACCATTTGGATTCAGTGCACTTTCCATGTGGGCTGAATGTTTAGTGCACGTCCCAAGATAAAATCGAGTTGGTGTTTCTGTAAGATGAAGGAAAATGGAGCATAGACTCATACAGCGTGGAAACGTTGGCCCTTCGGCCCAACTTGCCCACACCAACCAACATGTCCTTTCTACACTAGTGCCACCCGCCTGCGTTTGGCCCATATCTCACTAAACCTGTCCTATCCATGTACCTGTCTAAACGTTGCGATTGTCCCTGCCTCAACTCCTCTGTGGCAGCTTGTTCCGTACATCCATCACCCTTTGTGTGAAAAGGTTACTCCTCTGGTTCCTATTCAATCTTTCCCCCCTTACCTTAAACCTATGCCCTCTGGTTCTCGATTCCCCTACTCTGTGCATCTACCCAATCTATTCCTCTCATTAATTTTGTACACCTCTATAAGATCATCCCTTCAACCTCCTGCGCTCCAAGGAATAAAGTCCTTGCATGCTCAACCTCTCCCGATAGCTCAGGCCTTTGGCAACGTCCTTATAAATCTTCTCTTCCCCCTTTCCAGCTTGACAATATCATTCCTGTAACATGGTGCCCACAACTGAACACAATACCCTAAATGCAGCCTCTATAACTGTAACATGACCTCCCAACTTCTATACTCGGTGCTCTGGCCGATGAAGGCCAATGTGCCAAAAGCCTTTTTGACCACCCCATCTACCTGCGACTCCACTTTCAACAAACTTTGTACTTGTACTGCTAGATTGCTCTGCTCTACAATGAGAACATCTTACAGATGGATCAGGTCAATGTTCCAGAGAACTATCCCTCGTGTTGGAATAGACAATAGGTGCAGGAGTAGGCCATTTGGCCCTTCGTGCCAGCACCGCCATTCAATGTGATCATGGCTGATCACCCCCAATCAGTACCCCGTTCCTGCCTTCTCCCCATATCCCCTGACTCCGCTATTTTTAAGAGCCCTATCTAGCTCTCTCTTGAAAGCATCCAGAGAATCTGCCTCCACCGCCCTCTGAGGCAGAGAATTCCACACTCACCATTCTCTGTGAGAAAAAGTGTTTCCTCTTCTCTGTTCTAAATGGCTTACTCCTTATTCTTAAATTAATTAATTAAATGAAAGGGTTAATGGAACCATTTTACAAAGTCGATGTAAACTCATGTAGTTGATCTTACTGCTTGCTACATGGTTGCTGATTTTTTTCTCTCTCCATTAAAACACTCGCCCTCGACTCAGTCATACGTAAGACCAGTCGCAAAGTAACAACCATATATAATGGCTGTGGATTAGCTGTTTACGCCACATTGTTCAGCGCATTGTAATCAGCGGGTATTTGTTCAGGAATTTTAATTGGAACCGACAAGCGTAGAGTATGTGTCAGCATCCAAAGCTGAACTTTGGAACGCTAGTAAATGAATACACAGAGGGCTGGAGTAAGTCAGTGGGTCAGGCAACAGCTCTGGAGAACATGGATAAGTGACGTTTCAGGTTGGGATCCTTCTTCAAACTGGTGTAACCCAGCGGGTCAGGCGGCACCTCTGGAGAACATGGAGAGGTGACGTTTTGGGTTCCAACTCCAAATATCACCTAAACCCCCCCCCTTCCTCTACTGTATCCACCTATCACAGACACAGTGGCGCAGTGGTAGAGTTGCTACCTTACTGTGCCAGAGACCCGGGTTCAATCCTGACTATGGGTGCTGTCTGTACAGAGTTTGTACGTTCTCTGTTTCCTCCCACATCCCAAAAGACGGCGAGTTTGTAGGATAATCGGCCTCTGTAAAATGTTCCAAGTGTGTGGGATAGAACTAGTGCAGACACACGCGTTAGGCAGCACGGACACGATGGGCCAAAGGTCCCGTTTCCATCTCAAAACTAAACCAATCTTGTCGTGCCCCCAACTCTTCCTGCTTTCTCACCCTCCTGAAGAAGGGTCCCGACAGGAAACATCACCGGTCCCTGTTCTCCAGAGGTGCTTGCCTGACTCGCTGTGATACTCCAGCACTTTGTGTCTTTTTGTGTAAACCAGCATCTGCAGTTTTGTGTTTCTACTTTTGTGCAATATTACATGTTGGATATTAACTGCAACTTGACCATGGTGTTAAATATGGAAGTGATTTGAAGCTGGTGGATAACCAGTCAAAAATATAATCCCACTCTTGAGCTGCAAGATGATAAAGTGTGTTCATCAACAACTGTTCCTGGTGCGATCTATCACACTCTACTGTATATTGTCTTCCATGTAGCTTGTGAGTGCCTTGTTGGTTGTCTTGCCATTACACTGGAACAACTTCAATAAAGATGACATTGAGGTTACTGTGCTTTCGGCTTCCAACTACAACCATTAAAATCTAGCACCGAGGCTTGTTTTGACAACTTTTTTTATTTGTAAGTTGTATGTACATGAGATAATGGTGAACCAGTTTGCCATTTGGACCTTTAAGCGAGTCAAGGGTGCTTTTTCGTCACATCCCGAAACAGCACAATGAAATTCTTCCTTGCATCAGTGTGGCACGGTGGCACAGCGGTAGAGTTGCTGCCTCACAGCTCCAGAGACCCGGGTTCAAACCTGACTGCGGGTGCTTATCTGTATGGATTTAGTACATTCTCCCCATGACCGCTTGGGTTTTCTCCGGGTGCTCCGGTTTCCTCCCGCACTCCAAAGACGTACATGTTTGTAAGTTAATTGGCTTTGGTAAAGATTGTAAATTGTCCCTAGTGTGTACAATAGTACTAGTGTATGGGACGATCGCTGGTCAGTGCAGACTCATGGGCCGAAGGGACTGTTTCTGCACTGTATCTCTAGTTTAGATACTAAACAGATATATAAACATAGTACTCAGTTAACACCATATTAAACAACAAAAAGTTCAATAAATAAAAGCAAAAAAATTCTAAGCTCCCCGGACTTAGGAGCGAGCGTACAAGGCAGTTCATAGTTCAGGGTTTGGTCGGAGTGTGTCATGTTTAATAGCCTGATGTTTGTAGGGAAGAAGCTGCTCCTGAACCTGGACGTTAGTTTTCAAGCTCCTGTACCTTCTTCCCGATGGCAGGAGTGAAATGATAGCGTGGCCAGGGTGGTGTGGGTCGCTGATGATGCCGGCTGCCTTTCTGAGGCAGCGACTCCTGTAGATCCCTTCGATGGTGGGGAGCTCTTTAAAAGATGCCATATGTAAATATTAAACAAAACTAAACGCTATAGAGGGCAACATAGTAATTGAGGTTGAGGATTGGATATTTATTTTTTCAATTCATTAAACATGTTATTTTCAAGTTGGGAGACCTGTCTCCACGTTGTATCTCTCTCAACTAAACCTACTTAATGCTCATCTCTTGAGGGGAGAAAGTTACATGACTACCTATCCTTTATGAGGATGTTGCCAGGACCAGAGAGTCTGGGCTGTAGCAGAGGTTGAGGAGACTGGGTCTCTATTCCTTGGAGTGCAGGAGGATGAGGAATGATCTTATAGAGGTGTATAAAACCACGAGAGGAATAGATCGGGTAGATGCACAGAGCCTCTTGCCCAGAGTAGGTGAATGAAGGACCAGAGGACATAGGTTTAAGATGAAAAGATTTAATAAGAATCTGAGGAATAACTTTTTCACACAAAGGATGGTGGGTGTATGTAACTGGCTGCCAGAGGAGGTAGTTGAGGCTGGGACTATCCCAACATTTAAGAAACAGACGGGTACATGAATAGTTGTGTTAAAGAAGGAACTGCAGATGCTGGAGAATCGAGGGTACACAAAAGGCTGGAGAAACTCAGCGGGTGCAGCAGCAGCATCTAAGGAGCGAAGGAGATAGGCGACGTTTCGGGTCGAGATAGGACAGGTTTGGTGGGATATGGACCAAATGTGGGCAAGTGGGACTAGTGCAGCTGAGAAATGTTGGGCAAGTTGGGCCGAAGCCTGAAGGGCCTGTTTCCACGCTATTAATCTATGAACTAACTACACAGGTTACTATAAGGGTGACAGCCAATACTGCAGAAAACAGGAACATATGTACAAAGTCAGACTGCCCACGTATAGAGATGTAGAGAAGTTATTTATTCGCTCCGTACAAACATCCATGCTAGAAGGTCTCTAGGATTCCTTGTGGAGCGCAGCCAAAATCTTTGGAAACTTCAATTTTGCGGCAATATCAGCAGGCGTTTCTCCATTCTGGACAAAAAAAAAAATCAATGCAACATAAATGTGAACAGGCAATCTCAATCAATCTTTCCAACAGTTATTGTAAAAGAACCATGAAAACTGCAGATAAATGATAAATGAAAGCAGCAGAGCAAAGGTGGCGCAGAGGCGGAGCTGCAGCCTCACTTGGCCAGAGACCCGGGTTCGATCCGGACTATTTGTCTGTACAGAGTTTGTACGTTCCCCCCCCCACCCCAACGTGACCTGCGTGGGTTTCCTCCGAGATCTTCGGTTTCTTCCTACACTCCAAAGATGTACAGATTTGTAGGTTAATTGGCGTGGTGTAAATGGAAAATTGTCCCTCGCGTGTGTGTGTGTGTGTAGGATAATGTTAATGTCCGGGGATTGCTGGTGGGGTCTCGGTGGGCCGAAGGGCCCTTTTTCCGCGCTGTATCTCTAAACTAAATTCTATAAACTATATTATAGCTTTATAAACTAAATGCATGAGTGCTTCAAAAAGGACACTTCAATGAATTTACAGTGCCTGAATTAACAGACATGATGAAAACCCACTCGGACAACATTTGACATTCTGAGGACTTGGGGATTGAAACTAAAGTTCAAAATGACTCATCTATCTTCTTGAAAGCAATGTTCCAGAGACACGTTTGGAAAGGCAAGTGAAATAATACAGGGCTGCCAACATTGGGTGAGAGTTGGGAGTGAGATGATGAAGACTATCTACGACTACCTTCGACTACCCTCGATTACCTACAATGCCAACCTACTACGACTAAACCTACGAGTAAAAAAAGTATCCATTTTTTCCATGGTGATCTTTTTTTACTCGCGGGCATTCTTCAACATATTGAAAAATACGCCGCCACCTAGCTGAGGCCTCGAGTACACAGGGACCACTCTTGAGCATGAAGGAGAGTTACAAAGACCTCCTATGATCTCGTGTCGACCATGCTGCAGGTATGAGTCGAGGGAAAACTCGCCAGAACTCGCGGATTAGGTCGCCCAAGTGGGACAGCCCCTTTACACTAATGCAATATTTATGCTTTAAATTGGATTAGCTATGAATAAGGTTAGGCTAAATTACATTCCTAATTACATTCCACAGTGGAGCCAGGCTCTGATCAACAGGTGCAGCACATGAATGACCTTAGTGTATTCATGAATGGAAATCAGATTATAATCAAACACTTGGCCCATGTTGAGCAACCTGGGTCTCACTGCACACCTGGTACTACTCCTGGCCCTAACTCCAGTTGCACACTTTCTCTCATTTCTGACCCCGAGTCCAGTCTTACACCTGGCCCCATATTTTACTTTGATCATAGCTGCTTACCTGCTTAGGTTCCCAGTGCTGAACACTCCTATTGTCCCAGCTTTGACTGCACACCTAGCACTATTCCAGACCGTGGCTCTGGATGCACACTTGGCCTTGCTCCTAGCCCCTCTGCACTGACAATATATCTGGCCTACACATAAAGCCCCATATCTGACTCCCTGGACTTAACCTATTACATTCAAGTCCACAGGTACTTATCTAATGTGGTAATCTTTTATGGGGCACTTCATGGAGAAAATTTTGTATAACAAAATTTTGTTATTACAAAATTTGCTACATCCATTGGCTTCCTTGTAATCTAACATGCTAGTCAAAGAAATCATCAATTGGTTGAACACAATTTCTCACCAATAAAATTATCCTCACTCAGTTGTATAGGTATTCTGTTACCATTTCCTTCATTTCCCTAACAAACTGTCCTGAAGTCATTTTCACCCCCAATATTTTCAGTATTTTGCTGTCTTCCTCTCAGCTGGGACTTTTCCGAAATCACAATCAGTATCAGCACAGTTACTATATTAAACTTTGAATCTTCAGATGTCCTGATTCAAGCTAAAACTAAAGACAAATATTAACCTCCTCACGCATTCCCCTGCAAGTATCTGTCTCACTCCTTTAAAATATGGCCCTTCTTTGAACAAGCTCTGTCAACTAATTACAAATTAGGCTAATTACAAATCAATAACATTACCCAACTCCGAAACACAAAGTGTTGAGCATTGGGATCCAGACATCACGGACAACTGGCCTCAGTTCCCTGCTCACATCTGGCAGTGCTCTCTGTCTGAACCAGGGGCCATGGAGTGTTTTTGAAAGTGTGGAGGCCGAGCGATCACTGATCACTGGCCTTGGGGGAAACCTGGCGAGGGAGTGGAGCAACCGAGTGGAGGGAGGGTGTGGGAGGGGGGGTGTCCCCCCTCCCACGGTAGGGACTTTTTGAAATATGATGTATTAAAGTCATGTTCTCCCTATATTTGATGTATTAAAATCACCTTGTCCCTATAACCCCTGACATCCTATGACCCGAACCCTATGAAGTGTTAAAATAGGCGCAGGTACTAAACCTGTGTGATCAAATATTCAAATCCAATGGTGGTGCAGGCAACATGAGCAACATGAGCAACGTGGAATACCTACCTTATTGGCAATGGATGGGTCTGCATTTGCTTTCATCAGGACGTTGACAATCCTTGTATTTTTCATTCGGCAAGCGTAGTGAAGCGCAGAATTACCTTTCTGTAACAAGAGTGAAAGCACAAAAGGTCACGGGCAGAAACCGAACACTTGAAAAGTTTAAAGGAGGCAGGATGATTTTAGAATTTACCTTTTAGTTTAGTATAACATGAAAAGTGGAATTAGTTTAGTTTTGGAGATACAGCGTGCAAACAGGCCCATCGCTACACCGACACCGCGGCGAAATAGCGATCACCCCGTACACTAGCTCTATCCTACACACACAGGCGACAATTTATTCATTTTACCATTTATCATAAATGTAGGCCAATTAACCTACATCTTATATGATCTTGTAGAAACATATAAAATTCTTAAGGGATTGGACAGTCTAGATGCTGGAAAAAATGTTCCCCATGTTGGGGGGAGTCCAGAACTAGGGGTCACAGTTTAAGAATAAGGGGTGGCCATTTAGGACTGAGATGAGAAAAAATGTTTTCACCCAGAGAGGTGCGCATCTGTGGAATTCTCTGCCACGGAAGGCAGTGGAGGCCAATTCACTGGATGTTTTCAAGAAATTAGCTCTTAGGGCTAATGGAATCAAGGGATATGGGGATAAAGCAAGAACGGGGTACTGATTTTGGATGATCTGCCATGTTCATATTGAATGGCGGTGCTGGTTCGAAGGGCCGAATGGCTTCTATTTTCCTGCATCCTATTTTCTATGTTTCTACAAACCTGCACGTCTTTGGAATGTGGGAGGAAACGCGAGCAGCCGGATATACAGCGTGGAAACAGGCCCTTCGGCCCACCGAGTCCGTGTCGACCGACGATTGCTCGTACATTAGTTCTATCTAGAGAACTCTGGGGAAAATGGTCCGTGTATTCCTACAAGGTCTACCTCAGTTCAATTGAATCAATTCGATTTAATTTAAATGTAAGAAATGTATTAGTAAAATCAGATTTACCCGTCCTTACATAGTCTGTTGCATTTATATCCACTTTAGCTTTCAGCAGTATCTTTATAAACTTCTCATTACGACTCTTCTTTGATTCCTGTACAAAAACAAATAGTTGACCAGAAGGTAACCGGTACAAATCGCACTTCCATCTGCATGCAAAACCCCAATATTTATTTACCACCTCATTACTTCTCTGGACTTCTTTTTTTTTAAATTTATTTTTGTTAGAAGTAAATACAGTAATGTAGCACATAAGTACCTGGTGCATACGGACATATTACAATTCTTGTACAACTTCTTATTTTTAATTTAATAATAAAACAGCCAGTATGAAAAGCAATGATAGAAAGAAGAAAATAGAAAGTGTCGTAGGAAATGGGGATGGTGCTAGCTCATGATATAATAAGAAAAGCCTGAAAAAGAGACAGATAGACAAGAGAGTAGAAACGAATAGCGAGAGAAACAGAATGAAGAAAGAAGCTAGAGAAAAAAAAAGAAGGAAAAGAGATTAAGAGAGATATACCCATTTAATACCTTTACCCAACCGTCACCCGGTTCTGAACCGTTTAATTTCTAAGGTTATGTTACGTTGCGCCATAAGAAGTCGATAAAAGGAGACCAAATCTTTAAGAATTGGTCTGTTTGCCTAATAGGAGGAATCTCATTTAAGATAAGAAATAAGAGACATATCCTGTCAGGACCTGCAAGTCTCCAGGTCCTGACAGGATATTCCCTAGGACATTGAGGGAAGTTAGTGTAGAAATAGCAGGAGCTATGACAGAAATATTTCAAATGTCATTAGAAACGGGAATAGTGCCGGAGGATTGGCGTACTGCGCATGTTGTTCCATTGTTTAAAAAGGGTTCAAAGAATAAACCTAGCAATTATAGACCTATTAGTTTGACGTCAGTGGTGGGCAAATTAATGGAAAGGATACTTAGAGATAATATATATAATCATCTGGATAAACAGGGTCTGATCAGGAACAGTCAACATGGATTTGTGCCTGGAAGGTCATGTTTGACAAACCTTCTTGAATTTTTTGAAGCGGTAACTAGGGAAATTGATGAGGGTAAAGCAGTGGATGTTGTCTATATGGATTTCAGTAAGGCCTTTGACAAGGTTCCCCATGGAAGGTTGGTTAAGAAGGTTCAATCTTTGGGTGTTAATGGCGGAGTAGCAAGATGGATTCAATAGTGGCTGAATGGGAGATGTCAGAGAGTAATGGTGGATGGCTGTTTGTCAGGTTGGAAGCCGGTGACCAGTGGGGTGCCTCAGGGATCTGTGTTGGGTCCACTGTTGTTTGTCATGTACATCAATGATCTGGATGATGAGGTGGAAAATTGGATAAGTAAGTATGCAGATGATACTAAGATAGGCGGTGTTGTGGAAAATGAAGTTGATTTTTCAAAGTCTACAGAGAGATTTGGGCCATTTGGAAAAGTGGGCTGAAAGATGGCAGATGGAGTTTAATGCTGTTAAGTGTGAAGTGCTACATCTTGGCAGGACAAATCAAAATAGGAAGTACATGGTAAATGGTAGGGAATTGAGGAATGCTGTGGAACAGAGGGATCTAGGAATAACTGTGCATAGTTCCCTGAAGGTGGAATCGCATGTAGATAGGGTGGTAAAGAAAGCCTTTGGTGTGCTGGCCTTTATAAATCAGAGCATTGAATATAGGAGTAGGGAAGTAATGTTAAAATTGTACAAGGCATTGGTAAGACCAATTCTGGAGTATGGTGTACAATTTTGGTCGCCTAGTTATAGGAAGGATGTCAACAAAATAGAGAGAGTACAGAGGAGATTTACTAGAATGTTGCCAGGGTTCCAGCAACTATGTTACAGCGAAAGGTTGAACAAGTTAGGTCTTTATTCTTTGGAGCGCAGAAGGTTAAGGGGGGACTTGATTGAGGTCTTTAAAACGATGAAAGGGATAGACAGAGTTGACGTGGATACGTTTTTTCCCATTGAGGGTAGGGAAGATTCAAACAAGAGGGCATGACATGAGAATTAAGGGACAGAAGTTTCGGGGTAACGTGAGGGGGAACTTCTTTACTCAGAGGGTGGTGGCTGTGTGGAATCAGCTTCCAGCAGAAGTGGTGGAGGCAGGATCAATTTTAACATTTAAGAGTAAAGTGGATAGGTATATGGACGTGAAGGGAATGGAGGGGTATGGTCTGAGTGCAGGTAGATGGGACTAGGGGAAAACAAATGGTCGGCACGGACTGGAAGGGCCGAGAGGGCCTGTTTCCGTGCTGTAATTGTTATATGGTTATATGGTTATATATTTGTCACGTGTGCCAATTGGCACAGCGAAATTAAATCACCATACAGCCATACATTAAAAATAAAGAACACAACATGGAGTAGATAGGATTCAACATAAAACATCCCCCCACAGCAGGATCAAAATTTCCCACTGTGAGGGAAGGCACCAAAGTCAGTCTCTTCCCCTGATGTTTCTTCAAGACGTAACGTTTCCGACATATTTGAAATCCACATTTTAAACGTTGGTGTGGACTTCCGAGTCAACTGGACGGCGCAGCGGTAGAGCTGCTGCTTTACAGCACCAGAGACGCATGTTCGATGTTTAATCCCGACTACAGGTGCTGTCTCTATGAAGTTTGTATGCTCTCCCCGTGACCTGCGTGGGTTTTCTCCGAATGCTCCGGTTTCCTTCCACGCTCCAAAAGGTACAGGTTTGTTGGGTTAATTGGCTGCATTGAAATTGTAAATTGTCCCTAGTGCGTGGGATAGTGCTAGTGTGCAGGGATCGCTGGTCGGCACGGACTCGTTGGGCCGAAGGGCCTGTTGCCGCACTGTATCTCTAAGCTAAACTAACCAACTAAGATAGGCACAAAGTGATGGAGTAACTCAGCGGGACAGGCAGACAGACAGACATGGGTGACATTTCGGGTCGAGACCCTTCTTCAGACTGAAGCAGCCTAGACCCGAAACGTCACCCATTCCTTCTCTCCAGGGATGCTGCCTGTCCTGCTGAGTTACTTCAGCATTTTGTGTCTATCTTTGGTATAAACCAGCATCTGCGGTTCCTGCCTAAACTAAACAGCTTTCTGCTTAGTCATGACTACAAAGCTACAAGGTTGAAAATAACAAAGGTCCAGTTTGGATGATAGCAAACACACCTGTTTGTGGACCATATGTGATTATATTCAATACAATGTACATGCTGAGACCCGCGTTCGATCCCGACTACAGGTGCTGTCTGTATGGAGTTACACGCTCTCCCCGTGACCTGCGCGGGTTTTCGCCGAGATCTTCGGTTTCCTCCCACACTCCAAAGACGTACAGGTTTGTAGGTTAATTGGCTTGGTAAATGAAAAATTGTCCCTAGTGTGTGTGGGATAGCGTTAATGTGCGGGGATCGCTGGTCGGCATGCAGACTAAACTAACTAAGCTAAACCTCCAGAAATGCACGCTCCAGAGACGTACAGGTTTGTAGGATAACTGGCTTTGGTAAAATTGTCACTAGTGTGTAGGATAGTGTCAGTGTGCCGGTGATCGCTGCTCAGAGCTGACTCGGTGGGCCCCTATCGGCGCTGCACCTCTAAAAGTCTAAAAACAAAGAACCATTGACCACTTTAGTCCGGGGGAAAAGCCACGCCAACACTTACCATTATAATGTAGCCCAGTAGCAGGACAGGCATCAAGATGATGATCAACAGGTAGTCCAGAAAAGTGAATCTTCTCCTTACAGCATAATGTAAACATGTCCGCTCTTTCTTTAAAGTTGAAGAAGACAAAGTCGGTGAAGGAGCAGAATGTTTATTCAAAAATGCATTTCTGGCATATAGTTTAGTGCGCAGGGCCGTCGGAGAGAGAGGAGGGCCGCTGGAGGCAAGCCCCCTCTCCAATGGCCCTCCTCCCTCTCGGTCCGCCAAGGCCTGCTGGATCTCCCGGTTGCCAACCATTTCAACTCCCCTTCCCATTCCCACACTGACCTCTCTGCCCTGGGCCTCCTCCATTGCCAGGTTGAGGCCACACGCAAACTAGAGGAACAGCACCTCATAATCTACTTGAGTAGTATGAAATTTGAATTCTCCAATTTTAGGTAACTACCTAAAAACAAGCACCCCCACTTATCGCCCTCTCCCCATTTTTTTTCCCCGCCCTTCGCTTCCCTCTGCCCCACTTGGATTTGCATTCATTTCTCTCCTTCCCCCTCTCCTCGTCCCCTTCCTCCTAAATTCCTTCCTCTGGCTTCACAATTTGTACCTCTTCTATCTTTGTTTCACACATTTTGTCTTTTCATCACTGGCCTTTGTCCACCCATCAGCCAAACAACTGCTCCCCCCCCCCCCCCCCCCCTTCACCTGTATCCACCTATCACTCGGCAGCTATGTCGGATATCCACCTCTCTTCCAGCTTTCTCTCCCCCAGCACAATCGGTCTGAAGAAGGACCCCAACCCAAAACGTCATGTATCCATGTTCTCCAGAGATGCCGTTTGACCTGCTGAGTTACTCCAGCACTTTGTGTCTTTTTTTTGGTGCTACTGGAAACATTACTGAAGATTGACACAACCAGCATCTGCAGTTCCTTCCTACACATTACTCATAGTTCAGTTATAGGGATGTAGAAACACAATGCACAGTTAATCCTAGTTTTAATGGACCATGGGGGAGAGGGGCGGGGGAGGGGGGGGGGGGGTTGTCTGTTATTGCCAAATGTCCATTATAACTGAGTAAGTGACTTGTAAGTGACTCCAAACGCCGGGCAGTCACTCCATGAAACAATGAGTTCTTTTCAAAAGCAAAGTTATTTTTAACAGCTAAAAGTGTATTTTAGTTAATGCAAGCTAAAAATGCTGAAGGCTGTTTATTTAATAGTGTTAAGTATCGATCAATTGCTTGTCAATGCCCTGCCAATTTCAAAGCCCTGCCAATGCCAATATCTTGCCAATGTCAATGACTTGCCAATGTCAATGTCAATGCCTTCCCAATGTGACTGGCCCTCGCATTGTGTAACTATTTGTTCTTATAGCGATAGATCGCTATAATTGAAATCCGTTATAAAGAGGTCCGTAATAGCAAGCCAGGGCTTACTGTACAGGTCTGAATGCACACGCATAGATCACCTTGTTCCTGAGATTGAGGTTGGCTTCTTTCCTCAGCAGATATTGTGCGATTTCCAGCCTGCCGGCTCTGCAGGCAGCGATCAGTGCAGTGTCCCCATAGTGCGAGTCTTGCGTGTTCACGTTGGTTGTCATCAGTAGCTCCTTCAAATCCCTGAAGTCATTCTGATACGCTGCCTGGCAAATGGGCTGCGGGACAGAGCAAAGAGAACACATCAGCACGGTCGGGCCAAATAGAAACATAGAATATAGGTGCGGGAGCCAGCACCGCCATTCAATACGATCATGGCTAGTCATCCAGAATCAGTACCCCGTTCCTGCTTTCTCCCCATATCCTTCCCGTTTCCCTCTGTCACGGACTGCAGGTCATCTCATTTTGAAGCTATAACTTTAAATACAACGTGGAGCAGTGCAGAGGGACTCTTTTGCTTTTAGTTTGGAGATACAGCGCAGAAACAGGCCCTTCAGCCCACCGAGTCCGCGCCGACCAGCGATCCCCGCACACTAACTCCATCTTGCACACACCGGGGACAATTTGCATTTATACCACGCCAATTAACCGACAAACCTGTACATCTTTGGAGCGTGGGAGGTGACCGAAGGTGTCGGAGAAAACCCACGCAGGTCACAGGGAGAACGTACAAACTCCGTACAGACAGCGCCCGTAGTCAGGATCGAACCCGGGTCTCTGCAGCAACGTTACCGATGCGCCGCCAGGCCGACACTGGTGAGCCAGGAGCCAAAACATTGAGATTTTAAGTAGCTATAAATCAGATCATGGAGTGTTAAAGTCTTACAACAAAGGCCAGGGAGAATTAACAGCCAAGGAAGCAACTTGGTTTTAAAAACTGTTCTCTAGAGATGTTGCCTGACTGGCTGACTTAGTGTCATCGTCATAAAGCATGGAAATAGGCCCTTCGGCCCAACTTGCCCACACCGGCCAACATCTCCCATCTACACTGGTCCCACCTGCCCGCGTTTGGCCCATATCCCTCGAAACCTGTCCTCAGACCGACTTCAGAACATCCTCGAGAGGGAAGGTGAGCATGTGGGCACAAATGACATGGGTAAGAAGAGGAAGGAGGTTCTGCAACGTGAGTATCGAGAACTAGGCAGGAGGCTGAAAAGCAGGACTTCGAGGGTGGTTATCTCTGGGTTGCTTCCAGTACCTCATGCTAGTGAGGGTAGGAGCAGGGAGATAGGGGAGCTGAATGAGTGGCTGAGGAGTTGGTGCAGGGGGCAGGGATTTAGATTTCTAGACCACTGGGATCTCTTCTGGGGCAGGGGTGACCGGGACAACAGGGACGGGTTGCACCTTAATTGGAGGGGGACCGACATTCTGGCAGGCAGGTTTGCTAGTGCTACACGGGTGGGTTTAAACTAAACAGTGGGTGGTTGGGGTCAACAGCGTGGAAGTGCATGCGTGCAGCCAACGGGAAAGAGAGTGTAGGAAAGGTCACGTTTAAACTAACAGGCCAGGGGGGTGGGAACCAATGCAAGGAGACAGAGGACCATAAAAGGAGGACAGAAGCAAATGGTAGAAGGGAGATAAGAAAAAACTAACCTGAAAGTCTTAATGTGAAGAGCATTCGAAATAAGGTGGATGAATTGAATGTGCAGTTCGTATTTAAGGAATATGATATAGTCGACATGGCTCCAGAGCGACCTCTGCAGAATGGTCTCGACCCATTCCTTCTCTCCAGAGACGCTGCCTGTCCCGCTGAGTTACTCTGGCTTTTTGTGTCTATCCAGGTGACCAAGGCTGGGAGCTAAACATGCAGGGATATTCGATATTCAGGAAGGATAGACAGAAAGGAAGAGGAGGTGGGGTGGCCCTGCTGGTTAAAGAGGAGATTAATGCAATAGCAAGGAGAGATATTAGCTTGGATGCTGTTGAATCGGTATGGGTACAACTGCAAAATAGCCAAGGGTAGAAAACCCCTTTTGGAGTTGTATACAGACCACCAAACAGCAGTAGGGAGGTTGGGGATAGCATCAAGCAGGAAATTAGGGATGCGTGTAGCAAAGGTACAACGGTTATCATGGGTGACTTTAATCTACAGAGAGATTGGGCCAACCAAATTGGTAACAGTGCTGAGGAGGAGGATATCCTGGAATGTATACGGGATGGGTTTTTAAAACAATTTGTAGGAGAACCGACTAGAGGGCAGGCCATCCTTGACTGGCTATTGTGTAATGAGGAAGGATTAGTAGCGTTCTTGTTGTGCAAAGCCCCTTGGGCAACAGTGACCATAATATGGTGGAATCCTGCATTAGGACGGAGAGTGACACGGTTAATTCAGAGACGAGGGTCCTGGACTTGAAAAAAGGAGACTTTGAAGGTATGAGATGGTAAATGGCCAGGATAGACGGGCAAATTGTACTTAAAGGATTGACAGTGGTGATGCAATGGCAAAATTTTAAAAACCTCACGGATGAACTCCAGAAGTTGTTCATCCCTGTTTGGCGAAAAAATAAAACTGGGATGGCGGCTCAACCGTGGCTGACGAGGGAAGTCAAAGATAGTGTTAAATCCAAGGAAGAGGCATATAAATTGGGCAGAAGAAGCGACAAACCAGACTGGGAGAAATTTAGAACTCAACAGAGGAGGACAAAGGAGTTAATTAGGAGGGGGGAAAAAGAGCATGAAAGCTTGCGGGGAATATAAAACTGACTATAAAAGCTTCTTTAGATATGTAAAAATGAAAAGATTAGTGAAGACAAATGTAGGTCCCGTACAATCAGAGACATGTTAATTTATAATGGGGAACAAGGAAATGGCAGAACAGTTAGACGAGTACTTTGGTTCTGTCTTCACTAAGGAAGATGAAAACAATTTCCCGGAAATACTAGGGGACCGAGGATCTAGTGGGAGGGAGGAACAGAAGGGAATCCAGATTAGTCAGAAAATGGTGTTTGGTAAACATGGCACAGAAGGCAGATAAATCCCAGTTTACAATTTATATATATATAGCTGCGTGGAGGATGCTATGAGGCTTCAGGGTGACTTGGATAGGTTGGGTGAGTGGGCAGAAGAATGGCAGATGCAGTTTAATGTGAATCCACTTTGGTGGCAAGAACAGGAAGGCAGATTATTATCTAAATGGTGTCAGATTAGGAGAAAAGGAGGTGCAACGTGACCTGGGTGTGCTTGTATGGTCACTGAAAGTAAGCATGCAGGTACAGCAGGCAGTGAAGAAGAGCTAATGGCATGTTGGCCTTCATTGCGAGTGGATTTGAGTTTAGGAGCAAGGAAGTCCAACTGCAGTTGTACAGGGCCCAGATGAGACCGCACCTGGAGTATTGTGTGCAATTTTGGTCTCCAAATTTGAGGAAGGACATTATTGCTATTGAGGGAGTGCAGCGTAGGTTCACCAGGTTAATTCCCGGGATGGCAAGACTGACGTATGATGAAAGAATGGGTCGACTGGGCTTGTAATCGCTGGAAGTTAGAAGGATGAGAGGATATATTATAGAAACACATAAAATTCTTAGAGGATTGGACAGGGTAGATGCAGGAAACATGTTCCCGATGTTGGGGGAGTCCAGAACCAGGTATCACAGTTTAAGAATAATGGGCAAGATGTGGAAAACCTTTTTCACCCAGAGAGTTGTGAATCTGTGGAATTCTCTGCCACAAAAGGCAGTGGAGGCCAATTCACTGGATGTTTTCGAGAGAGAGTTCGAAAAAGCTCTTAGGGCTAAGGGAATCAAGGGATATGGGGAAAAAGCCAGAACGGGGTACTGATTTTGGATGATCAGCCATGATCATATTGAAAGGCCGTGCTGGCTCGAAGGGCCAAATGGCCTACTCCTGCACCTATTTTTTATGTTTCTATATTTCTATCCATGTAACTGTATAACCGTTTCTTAAACGTTAGAATAGTCCCAGCCTCAGCTATCTCCTTTGCCAGCTCGTTCCACACACCCACCGTCCTTCGTGTGAAAAAGTTACCCCTCAGATTCCCGTTATTTTCCCGCAGAGAGTTGTGAGTCCGTGGAATTCTCGGCCTCAGAGGGCGGTGGAGGCCGGTTCTCTGGATACTTTCAATACAGAGCTAGTTAGGGCTCTTAAAGATAGAGGAGTCAGGGGATATGGGGAGAAGGCAGGAACGGGGTACTGATTGGGGATGATCAGCCATGATCACATAGAATGGGGGTGCTAGATCGATGGGCCGAATTGCCTACTCCTGCACCTATTGTTTAAATCTTTTCCCTTCATCTTAAACCTATGTCCTCTGGTCCTCGATTCACCCACTCTGGGCAAGAGACTCTGTGCATCTACCCGATCTATTCCCCTCATGGTATTGTACACCTCTATAAAGTCACCCCTCATTCTCCTGCGCTCCATGGAATAGAGTCCCAGCCTGGTCAACCTCTCCCTATAGCTCACACCTTCGGCTCCTGGCAACATCTTCCCTGTTTCCCTCTTTCAAGTCAAAAAGTTCAGGAACAGCTTCTTCCCCACAGCCATCGGGCTATTAAACGCAACGAATAAGGTATGAGCTCTGAACTGCAAAAGACTATATTATTATTTGTTATTTGCACTATATTTGTTATTTATTGAACTTTTTCTTTTTTTTCCCATTATATACAATGTTTACATATTCCCATATTCTGTTGTGCTGCAGTAAGTAAGAATTTCATTGTCGCATCTGGGACATGTGACAATGAAACACTCTTGACTTTTAATGGAACATAGAACAGTGCAGAGGGTCAGGGGTGAGCTAGACGCTAAAGCATTGGGACATGTACACAGCGGTACATTGAAAAGCTTTTTATTGTGTTATCCAGTCAAAGAAGACTGATTACGATCCACGGTGTACAGGTAAAGGACAAATGGCGTAACATTTCACGCAAGATAACATCCTATAAAGTCCGAATCCGCGCGATATCGTTGAACTAACCCAAACTTCACTTTCACTTTAAGGTCACAGGGTCACAAAAGTCAAGAGACAAGAGTTTCCAAACCTTTTGTCCATTTTTTTAAAACTTTGGTTCCCGTTAACCATTTCCACATCCTTACGAGCACAGTATTACCACAGTTGTTCCCCATATTCATTGCATTATTCTCGTTTCTGAACGAAACGAGCCACGTTTCAAACCTGAATTCCACACCACCTGTTAAATGGCGAGCAGCGTAGGTAAAATAAATTCAGAACGTAGAACCAAACGGGTGCAGCGGTAGAGTTGCTGCCTCACAGCGCCAGTGTCCCGGGTTCGATCCTGACTAGGGGTGCTGTCTGTACGGAGTTTCTACTTTCTCCCCGTGACCCGCGTGGGTTTTCTCCGGTTTCCTCCTGCACTCCAAAGACGTGTAGGTTAATTGGCATGGTAAAATTGTAAATGATTCCTAGAATGTAGGAAAGTGTTAGTGTGTGGGGATCGCTGGTAGGCACGGACTTGGTGGGCCGAAAGGGCCTGTTTCTGCGCTGTGTCTCCAAACTAGAATAAACCTTCTCCAGAGATGCTACCTGACCTGTTGAGTCATACCCCAGCAATCCGTGTCCCAGAATAAATTAATTTCTGCTCTCACAACCGGGCCGGCCACGGTGGCTCTGCGGTAGAGTTGCTGCCTTACAGCGCTTGCAGCGCCTGAGACCCCGGTTCGATCCCGACCACGGGTGCTTGTCCGTGCGGAGTTTGTACCTTCTCCCCGTGACCCGTGTGGGTTTTCTTTGAGATCGCAATGGTTTCCCCCGACACTCCAAAGAGGTACAGGTTTGTAGGTTAATCAGCTTGGTGTAAGTGTAAAAATTGTGTGCTTAGAATCGTGTTAATGTGCGGGGATCGCTGGTCGATGTGGAAGGTCGGTGTCCACGTTGTATCTCTACTAAACTAAACAACAATGCTTCATAAAGCACTGGTGACTTTTTGTCTTTTTCTTCGGTTTAAACCAGCGTCTGCAGTTCCTTCCTACACAAACCAGACCTAAAGCTGCATCACAGAGCCAATAGCAAGTTGTGAGAAAAAGCAGTACTTAAGTAGGAACGGTGAAGGCAGCTCGGTGCAAAGCTTTGTTTTGTTTTACTGATACAGCACGGAAACAGGCCCTTCGGCCCACTGAGTCCACGCCGACCATCACACCCGTTCCACATTATCCCCCTTTCACATCCACTCCCTACACACCAGGGCCAATCTACAGAGGGCCAGCTAACCTACAAACCCGCACGTCTCTGGAATGTGGGAGGAAACCGGAGCACCCGCAGGAATCCCACGCGGTCACGGGGGGAACGTGCAAACTCCGCACGGGCAGCACCCAGGGTCGGAATCGAACCCTGGTCTCCGAGTTGCCTTGAGGCAGCGACTCTGCCCGCTGCGCCACTCTGCCACTCCCTGCGCCAATGGAAGAACAGCTGCTTCCTTGAGTATTCTCTAGTTGTCCCGAGGCATTTCAAAAAGCATGTTGGAGCCTGAAGAAGGGCCCCGAACCTATCCATGTTCTCCAGGGATGCCGCCCGACCCGCTGAGTTACTCCAGCACTTTGTGTCTTCTGCACCATTCTATGCAAGAGTTACAGAGGGTGAAGTAAGGATTTGACATTGTCAAATTTGATGTTTTAATGGTCAGTTCCAAAGCCACTGTAGCGACACGTATGGAATTTATGACACCCTCGGGATGTCACAGCGGTAGAGGTGCTGCCTGACAGCACTTGCAGCGCTGGAGACCCGGGTTCGATCCCGACTATGGGTGCTGTCTGTACGGAGTTTGCACGCTCTCCCTGTGACTGCGTGGGTTTCCCCCGGGGGGCGCTCCGGCTTCCTCCCACACTCCAAAGACGCACACGTTAGTAGGTTAATTGGCTTCAGTAAAGATTGTAAATTGTCCCTAGTGTGTGCGTGTGTGTGTGGGATAGTGCTAATGTACGGGGTGGCGCAGACTCGGTGGGTCAGTTTATCTCTAAACTAAACTAAATAAAACAAAACATGGAATGCAGGGAATGATGTGGATCAAGTGCAGGCAGGTGAGATCAGTTTAACTTGGCATCATTTTTGGCACAGGCATTGGGGGGGGGGGGGGGGGTTAAGGGCCTGTACCTATGTTGTACTATATATTCTATGTCCTATGGTCCATGGCCCATCAGGCTCCCTCCCTTTCCTTCCTTCTGCCCCCCCTCCAACCCTCCTCCTCCTCCCCCCTCCCTCCCTCGTGAAAAAAATTTAAAGACTCCGCAGATTTTGGACAAGAGGAATTTGATGGTTGTGAGCGTGCGGGGGGGGGGGGAGGGGAAGATTTCTGTCGGGCGTGACTAGGTGAGATGACTTGCTATGCAGGGAGGAACTGCAGATGCTGCCTTTCACCAAAGATAGCCTCAAAGTGCTGGAGTAATTCAGCGGGACAGGCAGAATCTCTGGAGAGAAGGAATGGGACAATTTACTGCTGAACGATTTGCCGCTCTCCTTCCCCCAACACCTCCTTTACAATAGAGTGGGTTCACTTACATTTCTGGAGTAGTTCCTGAGGATTGGCGGGTAGCAAATGTAACCCCTCTTTTTTAGAAAACGGGTAATTACAGACCAGTTAGTCTAACATCGTAGTGGGGAAACTGCTAGAGTCGAAGGGATAGCAGCACATTTGGAAAGTGGTGAAATCATTGGACAAAGTCAGGGATTTACAAAAGGTAAATCATGTCTGACGAATCTTGTGGAATTTTTCGAGGATTAACTAGTAGCGGAGACCAGTGGATGTGGTATATCTGACTTCCAGAAGGCTTTCGACAAGGTCCCACATAAGAGATTAGTATACAAACTTAAAGCATTACGGTATTAGGGTTCAGTATTGATGTGGATAGAGAACTGGCTGGCAAACAGGAAGCAGCAATGCTGGGACCCCAGCTATTTACAATTTCTATTAATGATCTGGATGAGGGAATTGCAATATCTCCGGATGACACTAAGCTGGGGGCAGTGTTCGCTGTGAGGATGCTAGGAGACTGCAAGGTGACTTGGATAGGCCAAATGTTTGGCAGTGCAGTATAATGTGGATAAATGTGAGGTTATCCACTTTGGTGGCAAAAACAGGAAAGAGGTAAATGGTGGCCGATGGGGAAAAGGGGAGATGCAGCGAGACCTGGGTGTCATGGTACACCAGTCGCGCAGGCAGTGAAAAAAGCGAATGGTATGTTAGCTTTCATAGCTGTTCTACTTCAGTTGTACAGGGTCTTGGTGAGACCACACTGGAGTAAGTTTTGGTCTCCAAATCTGAGGAAGGACATTATTGCCATAGAGGGAGTGCAGAGAAGGTTCACCAGACTGAACTGTCTTATGAAGAAAGACTGGATAGACTCGGTTTATACTCTCTGGAATTTAGGAGATTAAGAGGGGGATCTTATAGAAAACTTACCTCCCGATGTTGGGGAAGTTCCTTAAGGATAGGGGGAAATCCTTTAAGACCGAGATGAGAAAGACCTTCAACAGAGAGTGGTGAGTCTCTGGAACTCTCTGCCACAGAGGGTAGTTGAGGCCAGTTCATTGGCTATTAAGAGTGAGTTGGATGTGCCCCTTGTGGCTAAGGGGATCAGAGGGTATGGAGAGAGGCAGGTACGGATACTGAGTTGGATGATCAGCCATGATCATATTGAATGGCGGTGCAGGCTCGAAGGGTGAATGGCCTACTCCTGCACCTAATTTCTATGTTTCTATGTTTCTATGTTTCCCAACAGTGCGCATGTCGCCACAGTTCAGAATAACTTTGCCTCCCTCAGTCCAGTAGCTGGACGCACCTTGTTTCTCACCCCGTATCCGCACATTCCACACAGCACGGTGGCGCAGCGGTAGCCCTGCTGCCTCACAGCGCCGGCGACCCGGGTTCGATCCCGGCCACTTGTCTGTATGGAGTTAGTACGCTCTCCCCGTGACCCGCGTTGGTTTTCACCGAGATCTTTGGTTTCCTCCCACACTCCGAAGACGTACACGTTTGTAGGTTAATTGGCTTGGTATAATTGTCTAATTGTAAATTGTCCCAGGAATTAACTTTGTAAACCTACGCTGCACTCCCTCAATGGCAAGAAAGTCCTTCCTCAAATTAGGGGACCAAAACTGCACACAATACTCCAGGTGTGGTCTCACTAGGGGCTCTGTACAACTGCAGAAGGACCTCTTTGTTCCTATATTCGATTCCTCTTGTTATAAAGGCCAACATGCCATTCGCTTTATTCACTGCCTGCTGTACCTGCATGCTTACTTTCATAGACTGATGTACAAGGACCCCCAGATCCCGTTGTAACTTGACTTGTACAGCACGGAAACAGGCCCTCTCGGCCCTTCCAGTCCGTGCCGACCATTTGTTTTTTCTCCGTCCCATCTACCTGCACTTCCATTCCCTTCACGTCCATATACCTATCCACTTTACTCTTAAATGTTAAAATCGATCCTGCCTCCACCACTTCTGCTGGAAGCTGATTCCACACAGCCACCATTTAGATAGTAATCCGCCTTCCTGTTTGTGCTACCAAAGTGGATAACTTCACATTTATCTGCATTAAACTTCATCTGCCATGCATCTGCCTACTCTCCCAACCTGTCTAAGTCACCCTGCATTGTCATAGCATCCTCCTCACAATTCACACTGCCACCCAGCTTTGTGTCATCTGCAAATTTGCTAATGTTACTTTGGATCCCTTCATCCAAATCATTGATGTATATTGTAAATAGCTGTGGTCCCAGCACCGAGCCTTGCGGTACCCCACTAGTCACTGCCTGCCATTCTGAAAGGGACCCGTTAATCCCCACTCTCTGTTTCCTGTCTGCCAACCACTTCTCTATCCATGTCAGCACTCTACACCCAATACCATGTGCCCTAATTTTGCCCACTAATCTCTTATGTGGGACCTTATCAAATGTTTTCTGAAAGTCCAGGTACACTACATCCACTGGTTCTCCCTTGTCCATTTTCCTAGTTACATCTTCAAACAATTCCAGAAGATTAGTCAAGCATGATTTCCCCTTCATAAATCCATGCTGACTCGGACCGATCCTGTTACTGCTGTCCAAATGTGCGGCTATTTCATCTTTTATAATTGACTCCAGCATCTTCCCCACCACCGATGTCAGGCTAACTGGTCTATAATTCCCTGTTTTCTCTCTCCCGCCTTTCTTAAAAAGTGGGATAACATTAGCTACCCTCCAATCCACAGGAACTGATCCTGAGTCTATAGAACATTGGAAAACTATCACCAATGCATCCACGATTTCTAGAGCCACTTCCTTAAGTACCCTGGGATGCAGACCATCACGCCCTAGGGATTTATCAGCCTTCAGTCCCATCAGTCTATCCAACACCATTTCTTGCCTAATGTGGATTTCCTTCAGTTCCTCCGTCACCCCAGATCCTCTGGCGACTACTATGTCAGGAAGATTGTTTGTGTCCTCCTTAGTGAAGACGGATCCAAAGTACCTGTTCAACTCATCTGTCATTTCCTTGTTCCTCTTAATAATAAATTCACCTTTTTCAGTCTTCAATGGTCCAACTTTGGTCTTAACTAATGTTTTCCTCTTCACATACCTAAAGAAGCTTTTACTATCCTGCTTTATATTATTTATATCAGCCATGATTAAATGACGGAGTGGACTCAATGGGCCGAATGGCCTAATTACGCTCCTTAAATCAAACGCACAAAAACTTCTAATAGACACAAAATGCTGGAGTAACAGCGGATCAGGCAGCATCTTTGGAGAGAAGGAATGGTTCATGTTCATAAGTGATAGGAGACCAGAATTAGGCCATTCGGCCCATCAGGTCTACTCCACCATTCAATCATGGCTGATCTCTCTCCCTCCTCGCCCCATTCTCCCTCTGACACCCATACTAATCAAGAATCTCTCTATCCTTGCTTTAAAAAAAAAATCCATTGACGATACCCTGAATAGGTGACGATTATTAGGTTTCTCACCCACTCCTTCTCTCCAGAGATGCTGCCTGACCCGCCGAGTTACTCCAGCATTTTGTGTCTATCTTCGGTGTAAACCAGCACCTGCAGTTCCTTCCTACTCACGTTAAGACTTATTTTCAACGCTACAACTAAAACACCCCCTTTCTGTTAGAAGTGTAAATAAATGTATTTTTTTCCCCCCACAATTTTCTATCCACTACTAGTACTAGTATTTTCACACGAGCAGGCGTTTGCTGACAGCTCCTCACCGTCCTGCCTTTGAATAATAACGAGTTCATGGGTGTTCCTACCTCGGAGTAAAGGATTCCCATCGGATTCACAAACTGAGCGCGGCGACCCGAGGCGTTTAAGGGGTCGCAGCCTCCTCTCCACGGACACTTCTGGTGGTTTGGTCGTCGCTGTGATCCACTTGCGCTTTCCCTCGCTCAGTTCCAACACCCAGTCCGCACTTTGGCCGGGACTCCCTTCAAAGTTTCACACCAAAAAAAAAACCTGTCCTTCCCGACGTTGAAAGTGGCCACAGCGAACACGCACGCAAAAAAAAAAAAAAAACCAAAAATAAAAAAAACAGGGAGTGTCTCTAGCTTTGCAACTTCATGCCAATCGGACGAGGTTTGGGTTGAATTATACAGCGAGCGCAGGGAGCGCACTCACTCACACACACACACAGACCTGGCTGGCTGGGGCTTGGGAATGTGAGCTGCAGGCTGGAGCAAGTGCAGGTTGACAAATGCATTTCTGTTCAACAGCTCCTCGCAGCCACACTCACTCACAGACGAGCGCCAGGCAGCCACACTCAGGTGCCGATTTTACACTCCCCGAAACAAAACACTCGCAAAGCCACTTGAATGCAAAGCTCCCCTCTCCCGAACCACACACAAAAAAAACCAAAAAAAACCACGCCCTCGAAGTTACAAGAGCAGAATTTCCACGCGGTGCTAGTTCCCCAGACTTAAAAACTGAACTGCCCCGACCCGAAACGTCACCCACCCTTCTCTCCGGCGATGTCCCGCTGAGTTTCTCCAAGCATTTTGTGTCTATCTTCTGAAAAAACCTGAAACAGACCCGAGCCGAAACGTCACATAGACATAGAAACATAGAAGATAGGTGCAGGAGTGGGCCATTCGGCCCTTCGAGCCTGCACCGCCATTCAATATGTTCATGGCTGATCACCTGTCCATTTTCCCCACAGATGCTGCCTGACCCGCTGAGTTACTCCAGCGATGGACTCCTACTGGACTGCACTAAATGTTATCCCCTTTATTCTGTATCTGTGGACAGCTTGATTGTACAATCAAATAAGATCAAATAGAACAAGTTGTCCTCCAACTTTAGCTGTGCACGCCATACGGAAGAAGAAAAAGGCTTGACTTCCGGTGGCGCCATGGAGGGCTAGAGAGTAACGCCAGCCAGCTCCGTGAAAAAAACGAGGGAAAAACCGGGGAGGAAAGACCTACCTGCTGCCTGCTGTTTCTGCACCGGCTGCCGTGAGTGACGTCATCAGGCGTGCAACTCGTAATGGCAACACAGCGCAGCCCACCCGTGGATAAAACAAAACTCCGCTATACAAGACAAAAAACGGCAGAACAAGAACAAGGCCCGACTGAAGCCTCGGGCTCGGGTAGGACACTATCCCAAGAAGATGTCGAAAAAATCGAAGAAAAAATCGGAAATTGAAGAACTTAAAAGTTTTTTTTGTACAAGAAATGGCAGAGTTAAAGAAAGAAATAAAGTTGGAATTAAAGACTGAACTGGCAAAAATGAATTTTAAGGAAGAAATAGAAAAAATCGAGGAAATGAAAGAGTTAAAGTCTGAAATCAATATCTCGGCCATGGAATTATCTGACACATTGCGAAAGGAAATTGCAGAAATATTAATGGATCAAGCTGCAAATATAGTAGTAGAGATGAATGATAAAATCCAACATAAGATGGAAACAGAGCTGGAACCTGTGGAGGAAGAACTCAAGGAGCAGTCGACAGCCATAAACCTTGAAGATTTAGCCGAAACAAGTGCTCAGACTATGAAAACACTCCTCAAAGAAAATCAACGTCTATCTGATTTACTGGGCAAAATAACTGAAAAATGTACCGAGTTGGAAGGACGCCAGAGAAGACAGAACCTAAGGATCGTGGGTATTCGAGAAGGGAGAGAAAAGAATCAAGATACCCGAGAGTTTACTGCAAACTTATTGCAAAATGTTTTATCTCTGGAACAAAAGCCTTTACTAGCCCGAGCACACAGAGTAATGAGACGTTATACAAAGCAAGATGTCCCTCCAAGACAAAGGATAGTAAAAGTCCAGTATGATCATGTCATGGAGGAGATGATGAACAAAATTGTAAAAAGTAGAAATCTTACATACGAAGAAGATTCGATCAGCATTTATCGAGACTATCCAGCAGAGGTCTCCATGAAACGAAATGCGTTCAAGGAGACCAAAAGAATTTTGAAGGAAGTGAAGAATTTGAAGTATAGTCTGAGGTGCCCAGCCACCCTGAGAGTCACCTACAACCAGGAAGAACATTATTTCAAAAACCCAGCGGATGCAATGAACTTTGCCCAGGGGATTAAGGAGCGAGAGGTAGACTGAATGAAATCTTCAAAGATGAACTATACCAACAAATAAATTGTATTTTCAGGATTGGAGTGGACTATGGACTTGTTGCACCTAAAGAAGATGGAGAAGGATGCGAATTGGAGACTCGGATTGGAGATACGGATTGGAGACTCTCCTATGGATACTAACAATTAGAATAATAACACTACTAATATTAATAACTAACAAATACTAAAATTTATACAGCGGTATTATTATTAATTAAAGCTGATAACTACCAATTAATGATTAACAACTAATTATAGCTGATTTACTTAGAATTAGGTAAACAGTAAATATAATCACACAGAATATAAAGTTTGACTTCATTTATCCCCCCTGGCACTTTTTAAAAAATTTTATATTTTCCTCCCTTTTTAAATTTTTTTTAAAAATTATATCTTTTAATATGTATTAAGTATAGATATTATCATATACTTGACTGATGGATCCTGTACACATCAGAGTTTAATATTCCCGGTTAAATATTTTTATGGAATAACAATTTTAAGGAACCATGGAGATGGATAAGTTTGTAACATCGACTACGGAAGTCGGTAGATTACTAGCCATGGTAGTATGGCTAACACTAACTACACTAATATTAGATGTAGTTTTTTCTCTCTTTGTGCACCCTATTAATCTCTTAATCTATCCTTTTTTTAATATTATTCTTTGTTATTATTATTTTATATTTGAATGGAGTTATAAATTAATACAAAGGAGATATATACGTGAGAGATACCCAAGGGTCTTGAAATTCATCTATTCGGAGTTCAGGTGTAAAGTCGGGTATATCGAGCTGAACCATTTGCTCTATTACATACCTCCTTAGATAAAAGATGCAAGACTTAAAAACGAATACGGGGAATGGAGGAATAACGTTTTGTAGCTGGAATGTTAAAGGTATTAACGAACCAATTAAGAGAGGTAAAGTATTAGCACATTTAAAAGCATTTAAAGTAGACGTGGCATTTATCCAAGAGACACATCTAAAAAAAGATGCAGAGCATAGATTGAAGGCTAAATGGATTGACAAAGCGTATCAATCTTCTTTTACACACAAATCTAGAGGTGTAGCAATATTAATTCGTAAAGGCATTTCATTTAAACACACTTCAACTATAACTGATAGTGATGGTAGATATATTATTGTAATAGGAGAATTATACACACAAAAAATGATTTTTGTCAATGTATATGGCCCAAATTTTGACAGCCCACTGTTTTTTTAAGAAAATATTTAATACTATCCCAGAATTACCACAACACAACCTAATAATTGGAGGAGATTTAAATTGTACACTAGATCCTTACTTAGACAGATCATCAAGAAAACGGAAAATTAAATCGCATTCCAGTGATCTAATAAATGCATATACAGATGCTAGTAATATTAAAGATGTTTGGAGAATGCAAAACCCAGCTGGACGAGAATATTCATTTTACTCACCTGTGCATAAAACTTATTCAAGAATAGATTATTTTTTGGTAGATTTAAAACTTATCCCATTCACTTATAATTCAAAATATCATAATATTATAAAGATCACGCACCTTTAACTTTTATGATTAAAATAACTGGTAAAATTGAAAAACAGGGACAATGGAGATTTAACCCACAAATTTTAAAAGACAAAATAACTCAAAAATACATCACAAAACAGATTAAGATTTTCTTTGAAATAAATGATAAGCCAGAAATACCTTCGTCCCTATTATGGGAAACTTGTAAAGCTTATGTTCGGGGAATTATGATATCCTCTCAAGCATTTTATAATAAAGAGAGTCGGAGGGAACAACAAGCATTGGAAAAGGAGATCAAACAATTAGACACAGAAAACGCTGCTAGCCCAACCATGATAAAACATAATAAAATCTCTGCATTGAATGGAGGTTTTGCACTGCCTAATTTTATGTTTTACTACTGGGCAGTTAATATTAAAAAATATGAATTTTTGGTTGGAAGAATTAGATAAACAGCCAAACTGGTTAAAAATGGAAAAGGAAGATTGTTCACCTTTCGAAATTAGCTCGATTTTATTTGCCAATACTAAAATACGTAAGAAAATTTGTAGAGGAAATCCAATAATAGAAAGTGGGATACGTATCTGGAAACAATTAAAGAAAACATGAAAATTGGAAAGTATACCACTGGCTCTTCCCATTGTAAACAACATTACTTTTAAACCCTCAATGATGGATAAAGTTTTTTTACAATGGAAGAACTATGGAATTAATACCTATGAGTGATCTCTACAGGGAAAGTCTCTTTCTTTCATTTCAGGAATTACAACAAAATTACGGATTACACTCAAAAGAGTACTTTAGATATTTACAAATTAGAGACTATGTTAAATTAAACACACAGGATTTTAGAAATAGAAAGACAGAAATTTTAGATGAATGTCTAAATAAATATCTGAACACAGAAAAAATAATATCATATATTTATAATATTGTATTGGAAAATGATGTACCAATGTCGGAAATATATAGGCAAGTATGGGAAAACTAATTAGGTCAAACAATTAGTGTAGAAGTATGGAATGAAAGTTTACAACATATACACCACAACTCATTAAATGCCAGACACTCTTTGATACAATTTAAAGTTTTACATAGATTACACTTTTCAAAATCCAAATTAAACAGAATTTTTTCAAATGTTTCTGCTATATGTGATAAATGTCAGCATTTAGAAGCTAATCTAACGCACTCCTTCACAAAATGTATAAAAATTACTAACTTTTGGATAGAAATTTTTAAGATAATCTCAAATGTAGTTAATGCAAATCTGACTCCAGACTCAAAATTAATCATATTAGGAATATTAGAAACGGATCAACTACTAACAACACAGCAAATAATTTTTATCGATTGTAGTTTAATAATTGGTAAAAAATTAATATTAAGATTTTGGAAAGGTCCTACATCCCCCACAATCAAAATGTGGATTACAGAAATGTCGGAGACACTTCATCTGGAAAGATTAAGACTTGTCCTTTTGGACAGGCTAGATCAGTTCAGAGGAATATGGTCTCCATTTATTGAATATTTAAAGGGTCAAGGTGGTCCGGTTCGAGGGCCTGACTGAAGCCTGAATGAAGGAATAGATGAAGAACTATATACAATAGACCACGCATATATCTCCAATGAAGAATAGCCTGCTTAATACTCCACTCATATTATTGTTTTCCACTTTTATTTTATTTCTCTTTATTATTTCTCTTTACTATCTTCTTTCTGTTATAAAATAATAAAAAGTATAGAAGTATAAATAAGAATGATTGTAAACTTTAAAAATATTAAGAATGTATATGACGAATAATATGTCTCTTCCTTTTTATTTTATGTTATTCCTTCTTAATATGTATTTACTTCTAATAAAAATATTTTACAAAAAGAAAAAGGCTTAATTGTAATCCTGTATAGGCGGGGTTGCACGGAAGGTCGAAGGGCGTGACGCACGGAGTACCTCAAACCTTCTGGAGTACAAGGCAGCTTCCGGCATACACTAGTAACACATGAAACACGTACTTTCTTAATCGGTAAAAACCGCCAAAAGTGCTGTAAAAAATTATGGAAATGGGGTAACCGTGAGAGATATTTTGTCGTACTTCGGAATTACAAAAGTGAGGAGAAATGATGGTAGAGAGAAGCGAGAGCTGAAGGGACAACAACAGCTAACGTAGTTGGCGAACATTGGCCGTGCAGATATCAAGATGCAAAAATATTGACAATTATCTAATTATACTAATTAAAGCAGTCAATCTACATTTCTGGTAATTAAATCGTAGGTTCAATAATTGTATAGTAGAAAATGACGCGCACACACATACTGAAGTCAGAAGAAGGGTCTCGACCCAAAATGTCACCTATTCCTTCGCTCCATAGATGCTGCCTCACCCGCTGAGTTTCTCCAGCATTTTTGTCTACCTTTGATTTTTCCAGCATCTGCAGTTCTTTCTTAAACACACACACATACTCGGAGCTTTGCTGTGTTACGACATAAATGAATCAAGTGGTCTCCGGTAATCGCTTGAATTTGTGTCCTTTCTTCCGAAACAATGTCTGTCATTGCTCGGGAATTAAATTGTGTTCTCAAATGGTGCTCAAGTAAATGCCCTCATTGTTTCATTATTGGGTTTCATTCGACGGTGTATTAGACATTTGCAATGTGTGTGAGTCAGAGATGACACCTAGCACAATTGTGGCAGCCATTTGGCTGAAGGTTCTTTTCTCTTTGCAAAATTACTGCTGAATATTTTATTGCAGTGCCTCCTGGAATGGGTTTAAAGTTAAATGCACGAACAATGATTTTAAGTCAGTCTGAAGGTGCTTTTACACTGCAGCAGGAGGATATTTTAGATGAAGTTTGGGTTCCAATCTGACAGCAAGCACCGTGGTCACATTGCTTCTATCTGCTTGGAGAGTTAATCTTGTTAAATTCTGCCTGCCTGGAAAAGTAATAATCTCTTTTGAATTGGGTTCTGCACATGCTCTGCCCATACCTATCACTTACCTGAAGTTCATTGCTGGTACTCCAGAGGGTGTTGTGTGGCGACAGTACGGGTTAGGTCTCCTGACCTCGCCTGCCGTGCAAGGGCCCCATAGCCTATCTGCTGACTGGATAGCAAGCAACACAAAATGCTTTTCACTTTACCTCAGTACAGGTGACAGTAATAATCTAAACAAAATTAAGATCAACTCTCATTTTAAGGCAGATAATCCATAAGGATATTATCAGATCCTCACCTTGATCAGAAGTAAGTAAGTAAGTTTATTGGCCAAGTATTCACATACAAGGAATTTGCCTTGGTGCTCCGCCCACAAGTAACAACATGACATACAGTGACAGTTACGAATGACTCAGAAAACACTAAACATTAATAATAATAAAACATTAATGATAAAACACCATTGATCAAGCAAGTGAATCAACAAAATACCAGATCAAAGGGAGGCTACAGATTTTTGACTGTTGAGTAGAGCAACTACTCGTGGATAAAGATAATAAAAACACACTTCAAGGACACTGAACATAAATGTTTTCGCCATTTCTTTACATCCTAGCAACATGCGCCCCCTGAACTTTCTCCAACATGTTGTCTGGCTGCATCACGGCCTTGAACGCCCAGGAGCGAAGAAGACTGCAAATAGGTTGTGTCCACTGCCCAGTCCATCATCGGCTTTGACTTCCCCAGCATCGAAGAGATCTACAGGAGTCGCTGCCTCAAAAAGGCAGTCAGCATCGTCAGAGACCCACACCATCCTGACCACACTCTCATTTTACTCCCTGCCATTGGGAAGAAGGTACAGGAGCATGAAAACTGTAACGTCCAGGTTCAGGAACAGCTTCTTCCTCACAGCCATTCAGCTATTAAAAACTCCAACCTCCAAATAAGCTGTGAACTGCAGGTACATAGACTATTATTGTTATTAAAGGACAAAGGACAAAGGACATTTATTGTCACATACACCAATTGGTGTAGTGAAATTTGCCTTGCCATGCAGCTCATAGATAAAGATAAGACATAACATTAAAGAATTTAACATAAAACATAAAAAACACCCCCCAACAATGGTTCCCATTATGAGGGAAGGCACAAAGTCCAGGCCCCATCCCCAGTTCACCCATAGTCGGGCCTATTGAGGCCTCCACAGTCGCCGCTGTGGGGGCCGATGTTCCAGGTCCTTCTTCTCCGGGTGATGGTGCTCCAGCAACGGGAGAACCCTCTCAGCAGCTCGGGGTGCCTGTAACGGCCGCTTCCTCGCTGGAGACCGCGGCTTCCGACGTCAACAGGCCGCGCTGGATGGAGCTCCACAACTGGCGATCTCGCCGAGAGATCCCAGGCTCCGCGATGTTAAAGTTCAGCGCCGCCGCCCGCGGCCAGCCGCCCCACTGTCCCGCAGCTCCGCGATGTTCACCTGCAGTCTTCAGCTCCAGCGCGGCGACCCAGGCAAGGCATCGCCCGCTCCGCTCCGCGATGGCGCTCCAGCGCTGCGCCGCTGCCGAAGCCGTGGTTCTGGGCGGTCCCCCCAGGCCCGCTCCAGGCCTGCTGGTAGGCCGCGAGGACGGGTCGACGGTGCAGCCCGGAGAAAGCTACCTCTCCGACCAGGTAGGGATCCTAGAAAGCAGTTTCCCCCTTCCCCTCCCCCACCCCCACATAAAAAAGGCTAGGACTCCGAAGAACAGAAAAACTCAACTAACTAAAAATAAAAAAAAGATAGAATAAACGGACAGCTGCAGGCTGGGCAGCCATACCCGTACGGGACGGCGCCCCCGATAATAGATAGCACTATTATCAGGTTTAATTGTGTGTATGAATATGTGCGTGTAAGTGTGCATATATATATATATATATATCAAGTTCAAGTTCAAGTTACATTTATTGTCACATGCACCAATTGGTACAGTTAAATTTGAGTCACCATGCAGCCATACGAATAAAAAAGAACACAACACTCGATAGAATCTAACATAAACATCCCCACACAGCGGAATCAAAGTTTCCCACTGTGAGGGAAGGCACCAAAGTTCAGTCTGAAGAAGGGTTTCAACCCAAAACGTTGCCTATTTCCTTGCACTCCATAGATGCTGCCTCACCCACTGAGTTTCTCCAGCATTTTTGTCTACCTTCAATTTTCCAGCATCTGCAGTTCCTTCTTAAACAAAGTTCAGCCATCCTTCTTTTTGTCGTTCACCCATTGTCGGGGCCTCCCGAGACCCCCCCCCCGCAGTCGCCGCTACGGGCGGCCCGATGTTCAGGCCCTCTCGCCGGGATGATGGAACTCCGACGTCGGAACGGAAGAACATTCTCAGCGGCTTGGAGTTCCGAATCGGCCACCTCTTGCCGGAGACCGCGGCTCCCAAAGTCCACAGGCTGAGCTGGGCGGAGATTCACGCTGGCGGCCCTCGGCAAAGGGATCCCAGAACTCTGCGATGTTGGAGTCAGCGCCCCCGCGGCTGGGAGCTCCTCAAACCACAGCTCCACGATGTTGAAGCAGCAGGCCCAACACTCTGGAGCTTCAAACGGCGATCCCAGGTAAGGCATCGCCCGCTCCGGCAGGAAAGGCCGCGCCAATACAATTGGTAGGCCGCGGGGTGAGGGGGGTGGGGGGTGGGGGGCGAAGACGTGGCTCGGAGAATAGTCGCATCCTCACCAGGAAGTGACTGAGAAACAGTTTCCCCCTTACCCTCCCCACCTCCCCCACATAAATATACTAAGAAACCTCCAAAACATTATTTTTTAAACAGACTAAAAATAACAAAAATATGGAAAAACAGACATACTGTAGGCAGAGGCTGCCATCATACGGCGCCCCTAGTGATCTATATATGTGCGTAGTTGTGAGTATGTGTATACCACACACTTTTTTCTCTCTTGTTTATTATATTGTTTACAGTGTACTATGTTTACATATTCTGTTGTGCTGCAGCAAGTAAGAATTTAATTGTTCTCTCTGGGATATGACAATAAAACACTCTTGTAAACATGAGTCATTGTTCTCTCATGACTCTTGTGCCTCAAGGCAGTTGATATGCTACTTTGTACAACCTGATCCCTGATTCGATTCCCCACTCATAGTTGCAGCCCTCAGAAACTTGGAGCAATCTTGGGACAAATGGACCAATGCTTTTCCACCCTCTCTCTCAGTTTGCTCAGCTGGTCACTCCAGCACTTTGTGTTTTGTTCAAGTCTCCAGCATCTGCAGTTCCTTGTGTCTCTGGCTGAGAACATTCTTTCTTAACAACTGGAGTGAGAAGCAACTCAAAATGGAAGAGGCTGGAAATCTGAAATAATTAAAAAAATGAATTACTGGTATAACTGGTTGTGCAACTCTTTGGACTGAAACGTAATCTCGATTTCTCCTGTGTCCACAGTGCAGTGTGTTGCTGCCGTTGTCTGTTTCTCCCAGCAAATCTTTGTTGCTTTGCCCATTGGAAATACTCCAAATGGGGAATATCCTGGGATGAATAAGCAAGATGAATACCACAACGAAAGATTCCAAGTGCTGGAGTAGCTCAGCAGGTCAGGTAGCATCTCTGGAGAGCATGATAGAGCATGGTGGCGCAGTGGTAGAGTTGCTGCCTCACTGCGCCAGAGCCCCGGGTCCCGTGTTCGATCCCGACCACGGGTGCTTATCTGTACAAAGTTTGTACGTTCTTCCCGTGACCTGCGTGGGTTTTTTCTGTGATCTTCGTTTTCCTCCCACACTCCAACGTTTGACAGGCTTGTAGGTTAATCGGCTTGGTATAATTGTAAATTGTCCCCAGTGCGTGTAGGATAGTGTTAGTGTTAGCCGGGATCGCTGGTCGGTGCGGACTCTGTGGGCCCAAGGGCCTGTTTCCGTGCTGTATCTCTAAACTAAACACGCAGAGGTGACATATTGGGTCAGGAACCGTCTTCAGATTCAATAAGTGACGTTTTAGGTCGTGACCTCTTCAGATTCAATGGGTGACATTTCGGGTCGGGACTCTTCTTCTGATCGGAGTTAATCTGGCAAGGAGTACTCGTCTCCCTGTGTTGACTCCTGTCTCCAACATTCCTCCTCATCAATGGTCTATGGTTTTTATTAACACATGTACAGATGTGCAGTGAAATTCTTTGTTGCAAACAGTTCAGTAAAGTATCGCCTTACCCAAGCACAATTAGTACAAAGTGGCGTAGAAATAGTCCACTGAGACCACATGCAAAAATCGCCAGGTTTTCGCGCCGTTTTCAAAGTCCTGTCCGGTCCCATATTTTAAGTCTTCTGGTGCGGTGCCCGATCCAGGCGAGGCCCAGGCTGCTGCAGGGCCTCCAGCCGTCACCTCCGTCCAGATCATCCAGCGACCATCTCTCTCCTCGCACGGGGTCGTCTCCCGCAGCTGACCTCGAGGGGGCGGAAGGTTAGATCCCGGATCACTCGCTCACCGGCCCTTGCCCTTGGGTCCACGTTACCGGCTCTCTCCGTCCTCCTCTCCGCTTCTCCGATCAGAGGCCAAGAGTGATACAGCGTGGAAACAGGCCCTTTAGCCCAACTTGCCCACACTGACCAACATGTCCCATCCACACTAGGTCCCCACCTGCATTTGACCCATATCCCGCTAAGCCTGTCCTATCCATGTACCTGTCTACATGTTTCTTAAACGTTGCGATAATACCTGCCTCAACTACCTCCTCAGCGGGTCCGGCAGCACCTTTAGACTTTACATTCGAGATACAGTGTGGAAACAGGCCCTTCAGCCTACTGAGTCCTCACCAACCAGCGATCATCCCGTACACTCGCACTATCCTACACACTAGGGACAATTTACAATTTTTACCGAAGCCAATTAACCTAGAAACCTGTACGTCTTTGGAGTGTGGGTGGAAACCGGAGCACCCAGAGAAAACCCACGCAGCCACATGGAGAACCTACAAACATCCGTACAGACAGCGCCTGTAGTCAGGATTGAACCCGTGTCTCTGAGGCAGCAACTCTACCGCTGCGTTGCCATGCTGCCCTAAATCTCTGGAGAACATGGAGTGGTGAAGGATTCCGACCTGTGAATGTCCTCCAGAGATGCCACCTGACCCGCCAAGTTACTCCAGCACTTTGTGTGTCCTTTTGTGTATTAACCAGCGCCTGCAGTTCCTTATTCCTATATATTCAAAGGCCCTTTAGAAATGTACGCAGGATATCTGCTGTGGATGCACGTTCCTGCAATGCCTTCCATGTTTTGCTGCATTCTAAACCCTAATTTCCCCTTTTAAGACAACATTGCGACATTTCAGTTTCACTGTTGGAAAGTTCACGTGCGACTATATTTTGTTCAGGTTGTGGCCGCTTGTTTCCCTTAAGTTGGTCGTCAGTTATGTGGGAAACACAGTCCAGCTGATTCCAAGGAAGCAGGTCGGGTTTAGTTCTGAAGTCTGAAGAAGGGTCCCGACCCGAAACGTCACCCATCCTTTTTCACCAGAGATGCTGCCTGATCCGTTGAGTTACACCAGCACTTTGTGTCTATCTTAGGGTTTAGTGTAGTTTTGTTTATTATTGTCATGTGTACCGAGGTGGGGTCAAGGAAAGAGCTTACACGTCGCGGCCCTGTTTCCACGAATCTTTCCACCCCAGGCACAAGAAATGACAAGAAAGACACCATTGTATGCAGATACCGAAAAGTGTGTTCAGCTGAACAACTTCTAATCTTGTGTGTGGACTCAATAAGAAGATGTGTTCAAATATTTAAAAAAATTCCAAGATATCGGTTTGAGGTGGTAACGGAAAAAAAGGGTAAAGTAGCCCTCAAAAAATGTCTGATTTGTAAATATCTAAAAAAAATGTGAGTTAGGTAGATTATATTTATTGGGGAGTTGTTCAAAAGACATACAACAACCATCCAAAAACAAGTCACGAAAAGCTACTAATCACTTCCTCTTCCATAACAGAAAGGCTTGATCAGTACTAGAAGGTTGGAAGAAAAAATTAGATATGATAGGACTCGATAAGATAAAATCATTCAATCCAAAAAACTAACGAAATTGAAACCATATTCAAAGTGTATGTCTTATTATTGGGTTAGTCGTATATTTATTAAATCTCGTAATTGTAAAAGGTAACGAGGCCCCTAGAATAGAAGCCAATGATAGCCCTTGCATAGAATCACGTTCAAGATTTATCCATCCTGGGCATTGGGTATCTTCTAAATCTTGTGTGCATAACGTTAAATAACGAGCATTAACTGCCCAATAGTAGAATCTAAGGTTCGGCAGTGCCAGACAACAGTCTTTTTTTGATTTCTGTAAGTATTTTTTACTTAGTCTGGAATTTCTATTCTGCCATATATATAAGGAAAGTTTGGAGTCAATAATATCAAAGAAAGATTTAGAAATAAAAATTGGCATCGTCTGAAATAAATATAAAGACTTAGGTAGGATAAACATTTTAATATTGATTCGGCCCATTAGAGATAAGAACATTGGTGACCATTTAGTGAACTGTTGTTTAATGTGGTCAATTAAAGGCGTAAAACTGGCTTTAAATAAATCCTTGTGTTTCTTGGTAATCTTAATGCCTAAATAAGTAAAAAATTCAGTAGTCAATCTAAATGGAAACTGTCCATAATTCGAAACTAGATGGTTTAATGGAAAGAGAACACTCTTACTAAGATTTTGTTTATAACCGGAAAAACTACTAAATTGATTACTGAGATTGGATGATCAGCCATGATCATATTGAATGGCGGTGCAGGCTCGAAGGGCTGAATGGCCTACTCCTGCACCTAATTTCTATGTTTCTATGTTAAGTGAAGCTACTATTGCCGTAATAGATTTCTCATGGTTAGAAATGAATAATAACAGATCATCTGCATTTTTGAGGAAAACATTTTTCACACAGAGTGTGGTGAGTCTCTGGAATTCTCTGCCACAGAAGGTAGTTGAGGCTAGTTCATTGGCTATATTTAAGAGGGAGTTAGATGTGGCCCTTGTGGCTAAAGGGATCAGGGGTATGGAAAGAAGGCAGGTACAGGATACTGAGTTGGATGATCAGCCATGATCATATTGAATGGCGGTGCAGGCTCGAAGGGCCGAATGGCCTACTCCTGCACCTATTTTCTATGTTTCTATGTTTCTAAAGAGATAGCTTATGTGTCTTATTCCCACGGACAATACCAAATATATTAGGGGATTCCCTAATAGCGGTGGCCAAAGGTCCTAAAGCGATATGAAACAGTAAAGGACTTAAAGGACAGCCCTGTCTAGTACTTCGAAAGAGCCTGAAAAAAGGGATCTCTGATTATTGGTAAGTACAGAAGCCCGAGGTATATGATATATCAGCTTGATCCAAGAAATAAATTTTGGACCAATCTTACATTTTTCAAGTGTGTTGAATAAGTATTCCCATGCTACTCTATCAAACGCCTTCTCAGCATCAAGTGAAATGACACATTCTGGAGTTTTATTTGACGCTGTATATGCAATATTCATTAATCTCCTAACGTTAAAGTATGAGTAACAATTTTTAATAAAATCTGTCTGATCTTCAGAGATAATTTGCGGTAATATATTTTCCAATCTCATTTGGTTTCAATAAGGGTTCTAATATTTTCCAACCCTTATCAGAAGGGTTTAATAACTACTATTTATGAGTTGATTTTGAAATTAAAAAAAGGTACATTTGATAAAATTAAGAATGACTGGGAAAGAGAACTTCAAATTTCTTTATCTATAGAGAAATGGGAGAGGATTCTTCAATGAGTTAATACTTCCTAAATGTGTGCAAGACACGCTTTGATACAATTCAAGGTGATTCACAGAGTTCATATGTCAAAAGATAAGTTAGCCCGTTTTTTATGGGCATATAAATCCTACCTGTGACAGATGTAACTGTGAAGTGGCCTCACTGACTCATATGTTTTGGTCCTGCCCACTTTTGGAAAAGTATTGGAAATAAGTGTTTGATGCTATCTCTCTTTAGTTTTAGGTATTGAGTTACAACCTCATCCTATTACTGTAATTTTTGGGCTACCAATGTTAGATTTAATTCCATCTGCCCCGTTCTGCCCATCGGCTGATTGCTTTTACCACATTAATTGCCAGAAGATCTATTTTATTTAAATGGAAAGATTCCAATCCACCGACCACACTCCAGTGGTATTCTGAAACGATATCATGTTTAAATTTAGAAAAAATTAGGAGTGACATTGTTGAACCCTTGGTTAAATTTGATAGGACTTGGGGAAGATTTATTCAACATTTTCATATGACATAAACTGTCCCCTCTCCAACTGTTAGAATAATTTTTTTTACTGGTATACGGTGGAATGACTTAAATTGTTGAAACACTTTGCAGCCCAGATTCTGTTTTTCTTTTTTTTCTATTTTTTTCCTTTTTCTTCTTTAGTTTAGGGTTTTTTTTTTTGTTTTTTTGTTTTTTCTCTTTTTTTTTCTTTTTATTTTCTTTTTCTCTTTTTGTTTTTATACATACAAGTTCTCTTTTAATTCTCTATATTTACATAGCGATCGGGAGGTCTATATTCAATGTGTATGTTGACACTGGACTCATATTTAGGTTATACCTGCCATTAATGTAACCCTGATCCCTATGTATCAATATCACTGTTATGTTTATCATTACTTTTTTTGTTCTTTTGTTTTTGCTTTTGAAAAAAATGAATAAAAAGATTTTAAAAGAAAGGAAAGAAGAAGATGTGTACCAAGGTACAGTGAAAAGCTGTTACGTTGCGTGCTATCCAGTCAGCAGAAAGACTATACGTGATTACAATCGAGCCGCCCACTGCGTACAGATACAGGATAACGTGAATGACGTTTAGTACAAGATAGGGTCCGATTAAAGATAGTCCAAGGGTCTCCAATTAGGTAGGTGGTAGATAGACATAAAGTGCTGGAGTAACTCAGCGGGTCAGGCAGCATCTCTGGAGAAAAAGGATGGGTGACGTTTCAAGTCATGACCAGATGGTAGGTCAGGACCGCTCTCTAGTTGTTGACAGGATGGTTCAGTTGCCTACGCTGGCCAGAGGATGGAGTTTGTACGTTCTCCTTGTGACCGCGTGGGTTTACTCCGGGTGCCCCGGTTTCCTCCCACGCTCCAAAGACGTACGGGTTTGTGGATTAATTGGCTTTGGTAAAATTGTAAATTATCCCTAGTGTGTGTAGGATAGTGCTAGTGTGCGGGGTCATCGCTGATCAGCGCGGTCTCATTGGGCCAAAGGCCCCGTTTCCGCGCGGTATATCCAAAGAATAAAGCAAAGTCTAAAGTGTACACGTGACAATAAACTAAACTAAACTTGAATTGTACAGTGTTCTATAACTATGAAAGGGGGAATTAAAATTTTTAATGCTACACCCACGGATTTCTTCACAGATGAATTTAAATGGCTTGTCGACAAAAATGCTGGAGAAACTCAGCGGGTGAGCCAGCATCTACGGAGCAAAGGAATAGGTGACGTTTCGGGTCGAGATCCTTCTTCAAATGGCTTCTTCATTTGGAACTGGCTGGTGTCCATGGGCGGAAACTTTCCAAACACTAGATGGCGCCCCACTCCCAAGTATTGATCCTGACTGAACTAGTGCTCTCTAGTAGTGGTGGTTAGTTAAGTTTAGAGATGTAGCACATACAGGCCCTTCAGCCCACCGAGTCCGCACCTACCACCAACACTGTCCTACACACGCTGGGGACAATTTACTTTTTGTAATACCAATTAACCTACAAACCTGTTACGTCTTGGGCGTGCGGGAGGAAACCGAAGATCTCAGAGAAAAACCCACACAGGTCACGGGGAGAACGTGCAAACTCCCTACAGACAAGCACCCGTAGTCAGGATCGAACCCGGGTCTCTGGCGCTGTAAGGCAGCAGCTCAACCACTGCGCCACCCTGCCGCGCACGTCTCGAACAGTGTTACACAGTTCTATTAGGACACAGAAAGGGGTTCTTCTGGCCAAACTCATCTGTTCCAGACCAAATGGGGAACTGAACTAGAAACAAAGAATTTTGAATTTAGAGTGAAGATTGACACAAAGAACTGGAGCAACTCAGCGGGTCAGACAGCATCTCTGGACAAATGGATTCGGTGATGTTTTGTGTCGAGACCCTTCTTCAGACTGAGAGTTAGGGGAAAGGGAAACGAGAGATATAGATACAGTTACTCTAGCTTTTTGTGTCTATCTTCGGATTCAACCAACATCTGCAGTTCTTTCCTGCACAATCTGTCTGCTCCACTTAGAAGTTAGAGTATTGTGTTCAGTTTAGGGCATCATGTTATAGGTAAGATGTTCTCAAGCTGGAAAGGGTGCAGAGAAGATTTACGAGGATGTTGCCAGGACTCGGGGGGCCTGGGTTTTAGGGAAAGGTGGAGCAGGCTAGGACTTTATTCCTTGGAGCGCAGGATTAGGGTGATCTTGTAGAGGTGCACAGAGAGTCTCTTGCCCAGAGTAGGGGAATCGGGAACCAGAGGACATAGGTTAAAGTTGCCCCATCTACACTGCCTGCGTTTGGCCCATTTCCCTCTAAACCTACGGGCGATCATGATGGCGCAGCGGTAGAGTTACTACCTTACAGCGCTTGCAGCGCCGGAGACCCGGGTTTGATCCCGACTACGGGTGCTGTCCGTTTGGAGTTTGTACGTTCTCCCTGTGAACTGCGTGGGTTTTCTCCGAGATCTTCGGTTTCCTCCCACACGCCAAAGACGTGCAGGTTTGTGGGTTAATTGGCTTGGTCTGATGGGCCTGTCCCACTTAGGTGATTTTCCAGGCGACTGCCGGCGAATGTCAAGTCGCCGGCAGTCGCTTGAAAAACCGGCGACTGGAACGGCAACTGTCAGAGTGGAACACACACACACACACACACACACAGCCCGTTATGCAGGCGTGGGACAGGGCAAGCGGGGGAGCGCTGTCTGAGTGCAATTCACACGGTACAAAGCCAATGTGATACAGACACACGCCGCGATGGACATAGAAACATAGAAACATAGAAATTAGGTGCAGGAGTAGGCCATTCAGCCCTTCGAGCCTGCACCGCCATTCAATATGATCATGGCTGATCATCCAACTCAGTATCCCGTACCTGCCTTCTCTCCATACCCTCTGATCCCCTTAGCCACAAGGGCCACATCCAACTCACTCTTAAATATAGCCAATGAACTGGCCTCAACTACCCTCTGTGGCAGAGAGTTCCAGAGACTCACCACTCTCTGTGTGAAGAAAGTCTTTCTCATCTCGGTCTTAAAGGATTTCCCCCTTATCCTTAAGCTGTGACCCCTTGTCCTGGACTTCCCCAACATCGGGAACAATCTTCCTGCATCTAGCCTGTCCAACCCCTTAAGAAGGCTTGGACAGAAAGGTTGGCGCTGTAATTAAAAGACGGTGAAAGCGCAGTGTACGGGAAGGGTCACGTAAGTCCTTTAAAAGAAGGGGGGGGGAAAAGGGAGGAGAAGGGGGAGAGAGGGGAAAGAAGGGGGGAGAAGGAGTGGAGAAAACCTTTAATAAGCCAGAGATACATGGCTGTGAAGCTCGGCGGACATTAACGTTACCGGTCGGTTATCCTTAGATTTGAAAACTACTCCTTACGTTTTTTTCTCCCAATGAGCCAATGAAATTCACCGGTCAGCACCGGCTACAACCTACGAGAACCTACGACAACCTTCGACCTCCTGGAAAACCCACTAGGACCTCCTGGCGACCCACCTACGGCTCAAGAATTCTCGCTAATCTCCATGGCGGCTTCATTCTGGTCGCCGCTAATTTTTCTACATGTTGAAAAATCTGCGGCGACCATTACGAGGCCAAGGCGCGGCCTTGGCGAGCGGACCAGCTGTCACCGCACGTTAACACCACCCGACACATGCCAGGGACAATTGATAACATTTATACCAAGCCAATTAACCTACAAACCTGCACGCCATTGGCATGTGGGAGGAAACCGAAGATCTCGGCGTAAACCCACGCAGGTCAGAACGTACAAACTCCGTACAGACAAGCACCCGCTACTCAGGATCGAACCCGGGTCTCTGGCGCTGCGAGGCAGGAGCCCTACCACTGCGTCACATTATCTACGTAATGAAGCCTTAAGGGCCTGTCCCACTGTACGAGGTAATTCAAGAGTTCCCCGAACTCGGAGAATTACGGTAATAGCCGCTCGTAGGTACTCGGGCTCACGTGGACATTTTTCAACATCTTATAAAAACCTCACGAGCTTACCGCGTTTCCCGAGTACCTGCCGTTAGCGTTACGAGCCGCTAAGAGACGTCCCCGAGCTCCGACGTACCCGCTACGTACATTCTACATACTTACCACGAGTTTGATATTTTTAAAACTCGGGCGAGTTCTTGGGTAAACTCGTATAGTGGGACAGGGCCTTTAGTTGGATTCAAAGATGGCAACAGGACATTCAGTGTCATTTGTAATTGCAGTCAAAACCTTTACTGTCCTTGCTCTGTTCTTTGCCACTGTAGCATGAAGCAAACCCACAAAGAGATTAGATTTCAGTATCAACTAATATAATTAACTTTGTGCCTGACACTGTGGCACGTATTAAAATAGTAACTACGGGGCAGAATTCTTACTGGAAGAGCATAGAGCAATGATAAACCAAAGGTTCAGTGTGTTGGGCAGCTAAGAGATGTTCTTGAATTTCTCATCTCGTATCAGTCAGCAAAGTTGGAGGGCTGATCTTCAGACTTTAGTTTAGTTTAGTTTGGAGATACATTGAGACATAGAGTCAGAAAGTGATTCGATGCGGAAACAGGCCGTTCAGCCCAACTTGCCAACATGTCCCAGCAGCACTGTCCCACTTGCCTGCGTTTGGCCCATATCCCTCCAAACCTTTCCTATCCATGCGCCTGTCTAACTGTTTCTCAAAAGGTGCGATAGTCCCAGCCTCAACTACCTCCTCTGGCAGCTCGTTCCATACACCCGCCACCCTTTGCGTGAAAAAGTTACCCCTCACATTCCTGTTAAATCTTTTCCCCTTCATATTAAACCTATGTCCTCTGGTCCTCTGGTAGACTCTGTGCATCTACCCAATCTATTCCTCTCAAGATTTTATATACAGCATGGAAACAGGCCCTTCGGCCCGACTGAGTCCGCACTGCATCCACACATTTACCTTCATACAATTTTACCTTTATACCAGGCCAATTAACCTACAAACCTGTACGTCTTTGGAGTGTGGGAGGAAACCGGAGCTTCCAGGAGAAAACCCACGCAGGGTCACAGGAGCGAAGGTACAAACTCTGTACAAACAGCACCAGTGGTCGGTATCGAACCGGGGTCTCTGGCGCAGTTAGGCAGCAACTCGACCGCTGTGCCACTGTGTGTGCTGCCCATGTCTGTCATGCCTGGGCGTTGGCGTTGTTGAACCAGGCCGTGATGCCACTCATCAGCGTGCTCGCCATCATTCATCAGCAGAGGTTGAATGGAATGTTCTTCAAAGCTGTTTGAAGGTCGCTCTCTCTTCTTGTATAACGCTACCAGTGATCATATTTCATAACAGTGGGACAGGACATAATGAGAAGTCATGATTTCGGAATATGGAACGCTGGTTTGTAGGTATAACTTGGCGCAGCGGAAGAGTTGCTGCCTCACAGCGCCAGGGACCCGGGTTCGATCCTGACTATGGGCGCTGTCTGTACGGAGGTTGTACCTTTCACCCCGTGACCGCGTGGGTTCTTTCCGGGTGCTCCGGTTTCCTCCCACATTCCAACGACGCGCAGGTCTGTGGGTTAATTGGCCTCTGTACATTGCCCCTAGCGTGTAGGGCAGTGCTAGTGTTTCCCGCGCTGAATCTCTTAACTCAACTCAACTCAACTCAACTCAACCCCATGGGTATGTCGAAGTATTGCCTGACTAGAAGATAGACGCAAAATGCTGGAGTAACCCAGCGGGACGGGCTGCATCTCTGGAGAGAAGGAATCTCGACCTGAAACGTCACCCATTCCTTCTCTCCAGAGATGCTGCCTGTCCCGTTGAGTTACTCCAGCATTTTGCATCTATCTTCTGTGTAAACCAGCAGTTCCTTCCTACGCATCTTGCCTGATTGTCCTTGGGATGGCTGGCCCTCATCTAGCATTGCCCCGTAGTTCGCCATTAATGAGGAAGTCTTTGTCGGATTAGATGCTTTGGACGATCATTTACAATGTTTTAATTCTGTGTGTTTATCAATGTCAAACCAACTTCCTGCTATTGTTATTCCTTTTGAAACAATTTGTCATAGCTCGGTGACTTGCTGAGTCTGTTCAGAGGGCAGGAGGTCTGAAGTAACATGAAGGCCAGGACAAAAACAGATAACAATTTTTAATTTTAGTTCTGTGAGACACTGCATGGAAACAGCCCTTCGGCCCACCGAGCCCATGTTGACCATCGATCTCCACTTCACAATAGTTTATCCCACTTTCTCACCCACTCCCTGCAGGGCAGCAGGGTGGCGCAGCGGTAGAGTCGCTGCCTCGCAGCGCCAGAGACCTGGGTTCCATCCTGACTACGGGTGCTTGCCTGTACGGTGTTTCATGTTCTCCCCATGTTCTTTTCCGGGTACTCCGGTTTCCTCCCACACTCCAAAGACGTGCAGGTCTGCAGGTTAATTGCATTTGGCAACATTGTAAATTGTCCCCAGTGGGCATAGGATGGCGCTAATGTACAGGGTGATCGCTGGTCGGCGCGGACCCGGTGGGCCGAAGGGCCTGTTTCCGCGCTGTATTACTAAAGTCTAAAGCCCACACATTAGGGGGGATTTTTCAGAGGCTAATTAACCCACAAACCGCACGTCTTTGGGATGTGGGGGGGAAACCAGAGCTCCCGGAGACAACCCACGCGGTCACGGGGAGAACGCACAAACTCCGCCCAGACAGCACCCGTAGTCCGAATCGAACCTGGGTCTCTGCCGCTGTAAGGCAGCAGCCGTACCTTCATTTGCTTTCTCTCGTAAACATTAGCAGCACACTTTTTCATACATAAAGGATGTGAACAAGCCAGATGGGTTTCTTACAATAACCCATAATCTCAGAACCACACTCTAACCATGCTGGCCAGCTCGATGCATTATTCATTTGTTTGATGGCATTGGGTTGTTTGATACCAGGAAGTACAGTCAAATTTTGACTCAAAAGGATTTCATCGTATTGATAAATATAATCAGGTATTGCAAATAATGCAATGTAATTTAATCATCCGTGAAAGTTAAAAACAAAGACTAACTTCTAACACAAACCTCACAGGTTTTTAGAAGGGTCTCGACCCGAAACTTCACCTATTCCTTCTCTCCGGAGATGCTGTCTGACCCGCTGAGTTACTCCAGCTTTTTGGGTCTATATTCGGTTTAAACCAGCTTCTGCAGTTCCTTCCTGCACTCAGCTGTTTAACCCGGCCTTTAGACCTTACTTTTGAGACACAGCATGGAAATATTCGCGCATGCTCCAGATACACTTCAGATTTCCAAAGTAAACCAAACTGAACTAAACTAATAAAGTGATTGATCCCTGGGATGGCGGGACTGTCATACGAGGAAAGATTGAAAAGACTAGGCTTGCGTTCACTGGCGTTTAGAAGGATGAGGGGGGATCTTATAGAAACATATAAAATTATAAAAGGACTGGACAAGTTAGATGCAGGAAAAATGTTCCCAATGTTGGGCGAGTCCAGAACCAGGGGCCACAAACTTAGAATCTTTGGAGCGCAGAAGGTTAAGGGGGGACTTGATTGAGGTCTTTAAAATGATGAAAGGGATAGATAGAGTTGACGTGGATACGTTTTTCCCATTGAGGGTAGGGAAGATTCAAACAAGAGGGCATGACATGAGAATTAAGGGACAGAGGTTTCGGGGTAACGTGAGGGGGAACTTCTTTACTCAGAGGGTGGTGGCTGTGTGGAATCAGCTTCCAGCAGAAGTGGTGGAGGCAGGATCGATTTTAACATTTAAGAGTAAAGTGGATAGGTATATGGACGTGAAGGGAATGGAGGGGTATGGTCTGAGTGCAGGTAGATGGGACTAGGGGAAAACAAATGGTCGGCACGGACTGGAAGGGCCGAGAGGGCCTGTTTCCGTGCTGTAATTGTTATATGGTTATGGTTATATGGTTATATGGTTATAATAAAGGGAGGCCATTTAAGACTGAGGTGAGAAAAAAACTTTTTCACCCAGTGAGTTGTGAATTTGTGGAATTCCCTACTATAGAGGGCAGTGGAGGCCAAGTCACTGGATGGATTTAAGAGAGAGTTGGATAGAGCTCTGTGGGCTAGTGGAATCAAGGGATATGGGGAGAAGGCAGGCACAGGTTATTGATTGGGGATGATCAGCCATGATCACAATGAATGGCGGTGCTGGCTCGAAGGGCCAAATGGCCTCCTCCTGCACCTATTTTCTATGTTTCTATGTTTCGATGCTGCCTGACCTGCTGTGTTACTCCCGCACTTTGAGTCTTATCTGCGGTATACACCAGCATCTGCAGTTCATAAGGTTATAAGCGGAATTAGGCCATTGGGCCCCATCAAGTCTACTCCACCATTCAATCGTGGCTGATCTATCTTTCCCACTTAACCCCATTCTCCTGCCTTCTCCCCATAACTTCCGACTCCTGTACTAATCAAGAATCTACCCATCTCTGCCTTAAAAATAACCATTGACTTGGCCTCCGTAGCCTTCTGTGGCAAAGAATTCCACAGATTCCCCACCCTCTGACTAAGGAAATTCCTCCTCATCTCCTTCCTAAGGGAACGGCCATTAATTCCGAGGCTATGATCTCTGCTCCCAGACTCTCCCACTCGTGGAAACATCCCCTCCACATCTGCCCTGCCCAAGTACCCACACAAAGAGCGTTACCTGGACATGACATATCGCCCAACCACAGGCACCAGATGAAGGAGACAACAGTTAGTGCAACATTTAGATTCTGAAGCACTCACTTGGGCCAAAGGTAGACACAAAAAGCCGGAGTAACTCAGCGGGACAGGCAGCATCTCTGGAGAGAAGGAATGGGTGACGTTTCGGGTCCAGACCCTTCTTCAGATGGAGAGTCAGGGGGGGGGGAGAGGGAAACAAGAGATATAGACGGTGATGTAGAGAGAAATAAAACGAGTGAATGAAAGATATGCAAAAGCAGTAACGATGATAAAGGAATCAGGCCATAGTTAGCTGTGGGCTAGGCGAGTTACTTCTTTGCAAAACTTTCATTCATTGGTTCTAGAATCACAGTCTATATCTCTCGTTCCCCTCGCTCTCAGTCTGGAGAAGGGTCTCGACCCGAAACGTCGCCCATTCCTTCTCAGAGTCACAGACAGCGTGGAAACAGGCCCTTCGGCCCAACTTGCCCATACCGGCCAACATGTCCCAGCCACACTAGTCCCACCTGCCTGCGCTTGGTGCATATCCCTCCAAACCTGTCCTATCCACGTACCTTCCCTCCACAGATGCTGCCTGTCCTCATTGAGTCACTCCAACATTTTTGTGTCTTTTTTTTTTTTTTGAAAACCAGCATCTGCGGTTCCTTCCAAACACCTATAGGTGTCCGGGTCACATTGCCCAGTGAATGCAAACGGGCAAAGTCCCCAGGGGGTTTGGCACCGCCCTAAAGTGTTAGCGTTGCAGTGGGTCGAGTTGAGTGAGAGTGGGAGGGTTTGAGACGGGCTGAGTAAGTCAGATCTTTAACCGCTTGGTGCTGGCTGCAGACTACGGGCTACTGTGGCTGGGAAAAAAAAAACAAAAAACTGCAGTGGATGTGAGCAATGGTCTTGCACTGGGCTTAATGCAGGGCGAGGGCGCGACTCCTGCTATCGCAGCGGCTTGCAGAGCACCAGAAGCGGCGGAGAGTGGGGCGGACGAGCGCTGAGTAACAACGGCTTCGGCCCAGCCACACTGGATACACCGCGTCCCCGGCACGGTGCAAGGTAACTAACTGGTGGCCACACTCTGCACGCTAAATCACCTCTGCTGCATGAAACCAGCCACAAGGTAACAGGGGAGGCTTTCAATGGACAGACACAGCGAGACAACAAGCATTTCTGCAAGCTGGTCACAAAGCAAAGGCTGGGGGAGGTTTTGCGTTTAGATGCAAATTGATACATTCGCATGGGAAGAAGCATCAGTCCTTGTTCCAGTGCATCCCGCAGTCATGTTTATGAGTGAACACGCTTGCATTTAATTTCAACGCGTCGGATTTTGCCAAGATAAAGTGCTGGAACCCCGTGCAAAAGAATCGTTTGTTGGTTGAGTTTTTTTTTCTGTGTTTTTTTTTAAAATGTGCGTGTGTGTGTGTGTGTGTGTGTGTGTGTGTGTTTGCTCACGGTTCCAGTATCTGCCGTCTCTCTCGGGTCTTTTGTATTTTTTTGTTGATGTCACTAGGCGGCAGAAGGTCAGAGAGTGATACAGCGTGCAAACAGGCCCTTCGGCCCACATGCCCCATCTGCACCAGTCCCACCTGCCTGCGTTTGGCCCATACCCATCTAAACCTGTCCTATCCATGCAGCTGTGTAATTGCTTACTTAAAGGTTGCAAATAATCCCTGCCTCAACTCCATACACCCACCGCCCTTTGTGCGGAAAAAGTTACTCCTCAGATTCCTGTTAAATCTTTGCCCCTTCACCTTAAAGCTGCCGTCTTCTGGTTCACAATTCAACTACTCTGGGCAAGAGATTCTGTGTCTTCCCGATCTATTCCTCTCTTGATTTTTGTGCACCTCGATAGGAGCACCCTCATCTTCCTGTGCTCCAAGGAATAGACCCTGCCTGCTCAACCTCTCCCTATACAGTGGCTTGCAAAAGTTTTCATACCCCTTGAACGTTTCCACATTTTGTAACGTTACAACCACAAATGTAAATGTATTTTATTGGGATTTTATGTGATAGACCAACACAAATTGGCGCATAACTGTGGAGTGGAAGGAAAATGATACATGGTTTTCAAATTTTTTTACAAATAAAAAACTGAAAAGTGTGGCGTGCAAAAGTATTCAGCCCCCTTTACTCTGATACCCCTAAATAAAATCCAGTGCAACCAATTGCCTTCAGAAGTCACCTAAATAGAGTCCACTTGTGTGTAATCTAATCTCAGTATAAATACAGCTGTTCTGTGAAGGCCTCAGAGGTTTGTTAGATAACATTAGTGATCAAACAGCATCATGAAGCCCAAGGAACACACCAGACAGGTCAGGGATAAAGTTGTGGCGATGTTTAAAGCTGGGTTAGGTTATAAAAAAATATCCCAAGCTTTGACCCATCTCACGGTGCACTGTTCAATCCATCATCCGAAAATGGAAAGTGTATGGCACAACTGCAAACCTACCAAGACATGGCCGTCCACCTAAACTGACAGGCCGGGCAAGGAGAGCATTGATCAGAGAAGCAGCCAAGAGGCCCATGGTAACTCTGGAGGAGCTGCAGAGATCCACAGCTCAGGTGGGAGAATCTGTCCACAGGACAACTATTAGTCGTGCACTCCACAAATCGGGCCTTTATGGAAGAGTGGCACGAAGAAAGCCATTGTTGAAACAAAGCCATAGGAAGCCCTGTTTGCAGTTTGCCACAAGCCATGTGGGGGACACAGCAAACATGTGGAGGATGGTGCTCTGGTCTGATGAGACCAAAATTGAAGTTTTTGGCCTAAATGCAAAACGCTATGTGTGGCGGAAAACTAACATTGCACATCACCCTGAACACACCATCCCCACTGTGAAACATGGTGGTGGCAGCATCATGCTGTGGGGATGCTTTTCTTCAGCATGGACAGGGAAGCTGGTCAGAGTTGATGGGAAGATGGATGGAGCCAAATACAGGGCAATCTTGGAAGAAAACCTGTTAGAGTCTGCAAAAGACTTGAGACTGGGGTGGAGGTTCACCTTCCAGCAGGACAACGACCCAAAACATACAGCCAGAGCTACAATGGAATAGTTTAGATCAAAGCATATTCATGTGTTAGAATGGCCCAGTCAAATTCAATTGAGAATCTCTGGCAAAACTTGAAAATTGCTATTCACAGACGCTCTCCATCCAATCTGACTGACCTTGTGCTATTTTGCAAAGAAGAATGGGCAAAAATTTCAGTCTCTAGATGTGCAAAGCTGGTAGAGACATACCCCAAAAGACTTGCAGCTGTAATTGCAGCGAAAGGTGTTTCTACAAAGTGTTGACTCTGGGGGAAAGAATACTTTTGCATGCCACACTTTTCAGTTTTTTATTTGTAATAAAATTTGGAAACCATGTATCGTTTTCCTTCCACTTCACAATTATGCACCACTTTGTGTTGGTCTATCACATAAAATCCCAATAAAATACATTTTCGCTTGGGTTGTAACGTGACAAAATGTGGAAAAGTTCAAGAGGGTATGAATACTTTTGCAAGCCACTGTAGCTCAGTGGCCCTCGAGTTCTGGCAACATCCATGTAAATTTTCTCTGTACCCTTTCCAACTTAACAACCCATTCCTTCCATCCAGAGATGCTGCCAGTCCCACTGCGTTCCTCCAGCATTTTGCGTCTTATCTTCAGTTTAAACCAGCATCTGCAGTTCCTTCCTACATCAATAGGTTGGTTTGTGTGATGGTCTGGGCTGCGTCCACAATTCGCTACAATTTCGTGCGGCCTTGGATGGAGCCGTTCCCGAACCGAGCTGTGATGTCTCCTGATAAAATGCTTCCTATGGCACATCTGTAGAAGTTGGTGAGAGTTGTAGGGGGACATGTCAAACTTCCTAAAGGCCCTGTCCCACTGCACGAGGTAATTCAAGAGCTCTCCCGAGTTTAGAAAAAAATCAAACTCGTGGTAAGCACGTAGAATGTACGTAGCGGCTACGTCAGAGCTCGTGGATGTCTCGTAGCGGCTCGTAACGCTAACGGCAGGTACTCGGGGGGGGGGGTGGGGGGGGGGGGGGGGGGGGGGGGGGGAAACGCGGAAACTCGTGAAGCTTTTTCAGCACTTTGAAAAATGTCCACGAGAGCCCCGAGTGCCTACGAACGACTATTGCCGTAATTCTCCGAGTTCGAATCAGGGGAAACTCGGGAGAACTGTTGAATTACCTCGTACAGTGGGGACAGGCCCTTAAGCCGTCTAAGGAAGTAGAGGCGACGGTGAGCTTTCTTGGTCGTTGCTTCAATATGGGTGGTCCAGGGGAAGTTGTTGCTGATATTGACTCTACTCAGCGGCGTCAGTGGAAACTGGAGTATGTGTACCACTTCACTTCCTGAACTCGGTCACTGTCTATCTGCTTTGTCTTACTGACATTGAGAGAAAGGTTGTTGTCTCGACACCAGGATGAGGTTCTCAATCTCCTTCCTGTACTCCGTCTCATCCTTATTTGATGTGCGGCCCACAATGGTGGTGTCATCAGGTCATGTGGCCCATCAAGTCTACTCCGCCATTCAACCATTCAATCATGGCATCTCTCTCAACCCCCTCTCTCTCAACCCCCTCTCTCTCAAGCCCTCCTCTCTCTCAAGCCCCTCTCTCTCAAGCCCCTCTCTCTCAAGCCCCCCTCTCTCAGCCCCCTCTCTCTCACCCCCTCTCTCTCAGCCCCCTCTCTCTCAGCCCCCTCTCTCTCAGCCCCCTCTCTCTCAGCCCCCTCTCTCTCAAGCCCCCTCTCTCTCAGCCCCTCTCTCTCAACAGCCCCCTCTCCTCTCAACCACCCCCCTCTCTCTCAACCCCCCCTCTCTCTCAAACCCCCCTCTCTTCTCCCTCCATCCAACCCCCCTCTCTTCTCAACCCCTCTCTCTCTCTAAACCCCCCCCTCCCTCAACCCCCCCCCTCTCTCCTCCCCCTCCCCTCTCCTTCCCTCTCTCCATCCCCCCCCCATTCTCCTGCCTTCTTCCCATAACCCCATCCTAATCAAGAATCTATCTATCTCTGCCTTGACAAATATCCACTGACTTGGCCTCCACAGCCTTCTGTGCCAAAGAATTGCACAGATTCACCACCCTCTGACTAAATAAATTCCTCCTCATCTCCTTTCTAAAATAACGTCCATTAATTCTGAGGCTGTGGCCTGGACTCTCCCACTAATGTCGTCTGCGAATGTGAACGTTGAATTAGATTAGTACACGGCTGCGCAGTGTGGGTGTGCAAGGAGTGAAGAAGGGGCTGGGAACGCATCCTGGCAGAATTGAGGATTATTGTGAACGATGACTTGTCCCTTCCCCTCACTGATTGGGGTCCGTTGGTCAGGGATTGGGGGGTTCGGTGGGTCAGGACATTCAGGGGTGCGAGAACACGGTCCCTGCGTTTGCTGGAAGCCCCCTCGTGTTTGGAACGGGTTTGAAAGAAAACGCTGGGGTTGCTGGAGACGTCCTTATTGCAGGTGAAATCAAATCACTTAAAATGCACGGGTGCAATCTCCGGCTACGCAAACTCTAGTGCTGATATTTGGATGCGCATCGTGGATGCTGCCGTTATTTGCCGCCTGGGTTAACAACAGTAGAAAGGGTTCAAAGAGTTTCTGATCTCCCGGTTGCCGAACACTTTAATTCCCCTTCCCATTCCCATTCCCATTCCCGCACAGACTTTTCCCTCCTTTGCCTCCTCCATTGTCAGAGTGAGGCCAATTGCGGAGCAGAGGAACAGCACCTCATATTTTTGCTTGGGCAGCTTACATCCCCAATCTCGACCTGAAACGTCACCCATTCCTTCTGTCCAGAGATGCTGCCCGTCCCGCTAAGTTACTCCAGGACTTTGTGCCTATCTTCGGTTTAAACCAGCATCTGCAGTTCCTCCAACACTAGTGATATGAATATTGATTTCTCTAACTTCATGTAACCCCTACATTCCCTCTCTCTCTAAGTCGCACCCGCTTCTCGTTTGCACCCATCAAACCGCTAACAATGGCCTGTTTCCTTTATCATCGTTACTTTTTTGCGTATCTTTCATTCATTGTTCTTAATCTCCCTACATCACTGTCTATATCTCTCGTTTCCCTTTTCCCCAAAGATCATAGAGCGGAGCTCTAAGATCTTTGCTTTGCCCTAACTAGTCAGACGAAAGGTCTCGACCTGAAAGGTCACCCATTCCTTCTCTCCAGAGATGCTGCCTGGCCCGCTGAGTTACTCCAGCTTTTTGTGTCTATCTTCGAAATTAATGTGGTCCTGGCCTGCCAAGTGGTTTCTAGCAGGAAGTGCTGTGAGTTTGGCGTCTCAAATGCCCTAGGCTGTGTTTTACAAGCTAGCAGGCAGAATGTGTTACTCCAATGCTTCAAGTCACATTCTTCCAAACCGGTTTCGATCTCTCTCCAGAGGTGCTGTGGCATTAAAAGGGATGTAGGTTGTCACACACAAAGAAAAAATGAATAAGTGTCAAGTGTGAGACGACCTTTGCTACTGAATAGCATAGGAGTGGCAAACCAGCTCTGCCCTGGGTGTGTGTGTGTATGTGGACTGACTGTGTCTATGACTGACGATGTGTGACTGTGACTGAGTGTGTGTGACTGCGTGAGTGTGTGTGTGAGAGACTGAGACTGACTCAGTGTGTGAGTGTGACTGCGTGTGAGAGAGAATGTATGTGTGTGAGAGAGTGTGTGTGTGTGAGAGAGAGTGTGTGTGTGAGAGAGATTGTGTGAGTGTGTGAGATGTGTGTGTGAGAGTGTGTGTCAGTATATGTGTGTGTGTGAGAGAGTGTGTGTGTGTGTGAGTGTGTGTGTGTGAGTGTGTGTGAGTGTGTGTCAGTATGTGTGAGAGATCTGTGTGAGTGAGAGTGTGTGTGAGAGTGTGTGTGTATATGTGTGTGTGAGTGAGTGGGTGTGTGTGAGTGTGTGTGTGTCAGTTGTGTGAGAGTCTGTATGTGTGTGAGAGTGTGTGAGTGAGAGTCTGTGTATGTGTGAGTGTGAGTGTGGTGAGAGAGCGTGAGTGAGAGTGAGAGTGTGTCAGTATATGTGTGTGAGTGAGAGAGTGTGAGATTGTGTGTGTCTGTGTGTGAGAGTCTGTATGTGTGAGTGTGAGAGTCTGTATGTGTGTGAGAGTGTGTGAGTGAGAGTGTGTGAGTGAGAGTGTGTGTGTTGTGTGTGTGAGTGTGTGTGTGTGTGTGTGAGAGAGAGTCAGTGTGCGTGTGTGAGTCATCACAGCAAAGTCAATTTGACAGTTTAATTGTCAAAGATGGACACAAGTCAAGTCTAGAGGGTTTATTGCCATGTGTCCCAGATAGGGCAATGAAATTCTTGCTTGCCACAAAGTGCTGGAGTAAGTCGGCAGGTCAGGCAGCAGCTGATCTGGACATAGATAGGCAATGTTTCCGGTTGCGACCCTTCTTCAGAAGAATTGTCACATGTCCCAAAAGAGTGATACAGTGTGGGGACAGTCCCTTCGGCCCAACTTGCCCGCACCGGCCAACATGTCCCAGCTACACTAGTCCCACCTGCCCGCGTTGAATGAATGAAGGAATGCTTTCTTGTCACATGTAACAAGTTACGGTGAAATTCTTTGCTTGCGTACCCAAGGTATGCAAATAGTTGCTACATAAAGGGCTCTGACAAAGTTACAGAGTATACACCGTATCCACACCTGGTCCCCCTTTGTTCTCCCCCTCGCCTACCCCCTCACCCCCTCCCTCACGGCGGTTCGCCCAATGTTCTTCTCCCTCACTCACGGCGATCCCCCCCACGTTTCCTTGCCCCGGCAACGCCATCCTCCCTCCCGCGCAGTCCGTCCTCGTCCGTCGGTCGGCGCCATCATCGACCGCTGCACGGACCTCTCCACTGTCGCTGCTGGGTCCCCTCCGGACGCGTCCGTGAGGCGCCGGCCCCAGCCTCGGGCCCGGCAGGCCCAGGGGCCATTGACTCCCGGCGTGCGGGCTTCTACGCTTGCCCCATATCCCTCCAAACCTGTCCTATCCATGTACCTGTCTAAATGTTTCTTAAATGTTGGGATAGTCCCCGCCTCAACTATGTCCTCTGGCAGCTTGTTCCATACACCCACCACCCTCTGTGTGAGTTACCCCTCGGGTTCCTATTAAATCTTTTCCCCCTTTACCTTAAACCTATGTCCCCTGGTTCTCGATTCCCCTACTCTGGGCAAGAGATTCTGTGCATCTACCCGATCTATTCCTCTCTTGATTTTGTACACATCTATAACATCATCCCTTATCCTCCCATATATTGTGTAGTATATGTGTGTGCATGTGTGTGTGTGTATAATATATGTGTCCTGGGCCTCCTCCGTTGCCAGAGTGAGGCCCAGCGCAAATTGGAGGAACAGCACCTCATATTTCGCTTGGGTAGTTTACACCCCAGCGGTATGAGCACCGACTTCTCCAATTTCAGGTAGTCCTTGCTTTCTCCTCCTTCCCCTACCCTTCCCAGCTCTCCCACAGCCCACTGTGTCCGCCTCTTCCTTTCTTTTTCCAGCCCCCCCCCCCCCCCCCCCGACATCAGTCTGAAGAAGGGTCTCGACCCGAAACGTCGCCTATTCCTTCTCTCCATAGATGCTGCCTCACCCGCTGAGTTTCTCCAGCATTTTTGTCTATCTTTGATTTTTCCAGCATCTGCAGTTCTTTCTTAAAATCGCATGCAGATATTTGTTTATTTGTGTGAGTTGTATCAGACAAATAACAAACAATAATAGTGCAACGTCAAAATTAAATACCCCCAAGTCTATGCAGTTCAGACTCTATTTGAAGGTTGTAATGCTTAATAGCCTGATGGCTGCAGGTAAGAAGCTGCTCTTGAACCTGGATGTTTTAGGGGATAAGAAGGAACTGCAGATGCTGGAAAATCGACGGTAGACAAAAGTGCTGGAGGAACGCAGCAGGTGCGGCAGAATCCAAAGATCCTATATCGGAGCGAGATATACCGCTCCTTCTAAATGCAATGGGCTGACGTGTAGTACGCAACGGAGCGGAACGTGGGCCTTTTTTTCATCCATTTCAGTAACCCGACCCGACCCGACTCGCAGTGTAATCAAAGTTGCGGGAGGAACAGTTTGTGTTAATAAATTAACACATTCTGAAAATGAGGAGAAGATTTTTCCCAAATAACTTTTATTTTTACGAGGATGTTTCCGTAACCGGCTTTCCGTCTCCGCACTAGTATCCTATGGGATCTTTGGTGCGGAGGCGGAAGCCGGTTACGGAAATAGGGCTGAAAATTACCCATGAATCTGCCCATGACCGTGCTACGTCTTTTTCGCCGAGTGACCTATCTTGCTCGCTGTAGGATCTTTGGCAGCATCTATGGAGCGAAGGAAATAGGTAACGTTGCCCATTTCCTTCGCTCCATAGATGCTGCTGCACCCGCTGAGTTTCTCCAGCACTTTTGTCTACCCTGGATGTTATAGATTTTGGACCTCTATACCTTCTTCCCAATCGATGGCAGGGGTGAAATGAGAGTGTGGGCAGGGTGGTGTGGGAGTTGGAAGCAGGAAGGTGGGCATTTCATGGCCTTAAATCTCGCTACAAGGCCCGGCAGTAGAGTGGCTGCCTCACAGCGCCAGAGACCCGGGTTCTCCACGTGACCCGCGTGGGTTTTCTTCAGGTGCTCCGGTTTCCTCCCGCACTCCAAGGGCGTACAGGTTTGGTAAAAATAGTAAATTGTCCCCAGTGTGCGGGGGATCGCCGGTCGGCGCGGAATCGGTGGGCCGACGGGCCGGTTTCCGCGCTGTATCTCTAAACTGAATCTGCAACTCTTCAATCCTCTCTCGCACCTTCTGGTTTTATCTCTGGCCTTTGTTCCAGCCATCTTTGCCTTTGCGCTGCCTCTTCCCCATTCCACCTCTCCTATCCCCCTGCCTACAATCAGTGTGAAGAAGGGTCCCGACCCGAAACGTCATCTCTCCACGTTCTCCAGAGATGCCGCCTGACCCGCTGAGTTACTCCAGCACATTGTGACCAGGTGAAACAGTTTAAGAATAAGGGGTAAGCCATTTAGAACAGAGATGAGGAAACACTTTTTCACACAGAGTTGAGAGTCTGTGGAATTCTCTGCCTCAGAGGGCAGTGGAGGCCGGTTCTCTGGATGCTTTCAAGAGAGAGCTAGATAGGGCTCTTAAAGATAGTGGAGTCAGGGGCTATGGGGAGAAGACAGGAGCGGGGTACTGATTGTCGATGATCAGCCATGATCCCATTGAGTGGCGGTGCTGACTCGAAGGGCCGAATGGCCTACTCCTGCACCTATTGTCTATTGTCATTTTTTTCTATTGTTTGTAAGTGAAGGAGGTCATAAGTGATAGGAGCAGAATTAGGCCATTCGGCCCATCAAGTCTACTCCTTTCAATCAATCATGGCTGATCTATCTCTCCCTCCTAAACCCCATTCTCCTGCCTCCTCCCCATAACCTCCGACATCCGTACTAATCAAACATCTATCTATCTCTGCCTTAAAAATATCCACTAACTCCTGGGAACATTCCTGTAAACCTCCTCCAGAGACAGCGCATCCTTCCTCAGATTATGGTGTCCAACATTGCTCGGAATATTGTTAGATCCTGGCCTTGTTTTGCATTTCACTCTGTCCCCCACCCTCCAATCTCATCGCGGGCCTGTTCTGTTTTAACTTCAATTTAGCCCAGAGTGTGGAAATCAAAGATCCTCCGCTATAGGATCTTTGGTGGAAGTGTCTGCTTTTTTTCATCCCGAGTGTTAACCTATCGGGCGGGGTGCCCACACGGGGATTTATTTGCACAGCCCTTTTGTTGTTCTGACTCTCAGGGCACATGTGGAGAACATCGAGACAAAGGGCAGCGATCATATTACAGCAGTTCCTGTTTAAACAAAATGGGTGGGGAGAAAATACACCTTTTGTTTAGGAAAGGACTGCAGATGCTGGCTTAAATCAAAGGTCGACTGTCACAACATGCAGTAACTCAGTGGGTCAGGCAGCATCTCTGGAGAGAATGGAATGGCTGACGTTTAGAGTCGGCCGAATGAAAGTAGTGTGGGGGAGGGGGGGGGGGGATCAAGAACCAGAGGACGCAGGTTTTAAGGTGAAAGGGAGGAAAGGTCTTGCAGGAATCCGGGAGGTAACTTTGTCACGCAAAGGGTGGCGGGCATGGAACGAGGTGCTGGAGGAGTTAGTTGAGGCAGGGACTATTGCAATGTTTAAGAAGCAGTTAGACAGGTACATGGATAGGGCAGGTTTAAAGGGATATGGGGAAGAACAATGGAGTACCCGGCATGAGGGGGGGGGGGGGGGGGGCGCCGGGAGGGGGCGAAGAACAAGGCTGGACTTGGTGCAGGATTCTTTGTAATTTTGTTGCCGCCCTTTATGTGGTGACTACTTGCAGACCTTGGGTACGCATGCAAAGAATTTCACTGTGAATTGTCACATGTGACAATACTGTTCATTCATTCATTCATTCAAATACAGGCAAGTGGGACTAGTGCAGATGGGACATGTTGGTCGGTGTGGGCAAGTTGGGCCAAAGGGCCTGTTTCCACCCTGTGTAACTAGAGATGGAGGAGGTGGGGGTGTGGTGTGTGGAAGGGGGGGGGGGGGGGGGGGGGGGGGGGGCGGGAGGAACAAGTTATCTCCCCTCCCACCTCTACTTTCTATACGATGAAGGGTTCCAACCCGAAATGTCACTTATTCCTTTGCACCAGAGATTCTGCCTGGCCCGCTGAGTTACTCCAGGACTTTGTGTCTATCACCACTTTCATCGTTATCAGGTAATAAATGGGAGTAGTGAGGGAACTTTGGCCGGTATAGTTGCCGGTAGAGAGCGCCAGAGACCCGGGTTCGATCCTGACCACCATAACCATATAACAATTACAGCACGGAAACAGGCCCTCACGGCCCTTCCAGTCCGTGCCGACCATTTGTTTGACCACGGATGCTGTCGGTACGGAGTTTATACATTCTTCCCTTGACCTGCGTAGGTTTTCACCGAGTGCTCTGGTTTCCCTCCCACACTCTCGCGCCGTACAGGTTTGTGGGTTAATTGGCTTGGTATAAATATAGAATTGGTCCTAGTGTGTGTGTGTAGGATAATATATAAGTGTGCGGGGATCGCTGGTCGCTGCAGGGATCTCTGGTCGGCACGGGCTCGGTGGGCCGAACAGCCTGTTTCCGCACTGTATTTCCAAACTAAACTAAACCATGAGTAAAGAGGCCTTTGGAAGAACCTATCCACTGACTTGGCCTCCACAGCCTTCTGTGGCAATGAATTCCACAGATGCTCCACCCGCTGACTAAAGAAATTTCTCTTCATCTCCTTCCTAAAAGGACGTCCTTTAATTCTGAGGCTATGACCTCTAGTCGTAGACCCTCCCACTAGTGGAAACATTCTCTCCACATCCACTCTATCCAAGCCTTTCGCTATTCTGTAAATTTCAATGAGGTCCCCCTTAATTCTAATAAACTCCAGCGAGTTCAGGCCAGTGCTGACAAAACGCTCATCATAGGTTAACCCACTCATTCCTGGAATCATTCTCGTAAACCTCCCCTGGACCCTCTCCAGAGCCGGCACACCCTTCCTCAGATATAGGGCCCATAATTGCTCACAATATTCCAAATGCGGCCTCACCAGCGCCATTTTGGGCCTCAGCATTACAGGCCCTCTTTGAAATAAATGCTAACATTGAGTTTGCTTTCTTTACTACCGATTTGAGGCGTGCGCGTGTGTGATATTGTATATATTTTGCATTTCCATGCTATGATAAGAGAAATATTGCGTCTGTGTGATTGCGTTTTCATGTTTTAATATGAGATATTTTTGTGTATGTGTATGTATTTCCATGCAATAATGAGATATATTGTGTGTGCATGCGTTTCTGGGCTATAATAACAGATATTGTGTGTGTGTGTATATACGTTTCCATGCTATAATAAGGGATATTATGTGTGAGATTGCCTGTGCCCATTTTCAGGTAACTAGGTCAGTGAGGAACGTTGGCCCTGATCCATGTTGCGGCCACTTTGAAACAATAAACCTGTTCCGAAAACTCTCAATTTGTTCCTTTCACTCACTCACTCAATCAAGCCTGTGGTTTAATTCCAACGTTGGTTCAGATGCAGAAATAGACTTCCATAAGGTCATAAGCGATATGGGAGGAGGCTGAGTGTTTCCCGCTGAATCACAGAGCTACCTTAACTGCTCTAAGAGATAACGTTTTCAGCGAAGGGGAAGGGTAGGGTAGGGAAGATTCGATCCTGACCTCAGGTGCTGTGTTGAGGAAGGGAGGGAACCAGGTTATTGCTGCTGAGGCCAGGATTCACGATGGCGCTTGAAATGGAGACGCCAGGGCGGTCACGGAGGCGCAGCGGTAGAGTTGCTGCCTTACAGCGCTTGCAGCGCCGGAGACCCCGGTTCGATCCCGACTACGGGGTGCGCTCTGCACGGTGTTTGTACGCTCTCCCCGTGACCTGCGTGGGTTTTCTCCGAGATCTTCAGTTTCCTCCCACTCCAAAGACGTCCAGGGATGCAGGTTAGTTAATCGGCTTGGTAAATGTTTTTTTAAAATTGTCCCTAGTGTCCGTAGGGTAGTGTTAATGTGCGAGGATCGCTGGTCGGCGCGGACCCGGTGGGCCGAAGGGCCTGTTTCCGGCCCAGTATCTCCTAAACTAAGCTGGGTAAAACAAAACGAGCGATGGCATAGGCTGGAGAGGGCTCTTAAAAATAGCGGGGTCAGGGGATATGGGGAGAAGGCAGGAACGGGGTACTGATTGGGGATGATCAGCCATGATCACATTGAATGGTTCGAATGGCCTACTGCTGCACCTATTGCCTATTGTCTATTGAGTCTTGAACGAAAAAAGAACAAAGTGCTGGAGGAACTCAGCGGGTCAGGTTTCTTGTTGTGACTTCTCCTTCCCAGCTTTCTCTTCCCTGCTACCATCAGATTGAAGAACGGGCCTGAACTGTCGCCTCTCCACATTCTCTCGAGATGCTGCCTGACCCGCTGAGTTACTCCAGCACTCTGTGTCTACCTGTTATCCGTGCAGTGATTTGGAGTGATTCCCACTCAACTGCCCTTTGCAAAAATACATCTCACCTTCAAATAGCGAGACGGAAGCAGTTCCAGGTGTGGTCTCACCGGTATGCTGGACAGTTTCAGCAGGAAGTCTCCAGTTTTAGCTGCTTCTATCTACCTCTTGCCTTAGCTTATCTTCGCTTACTCCATCTCCTTGCAATAACAGTCAACGTTTCACTAACCTTAAACACAACACAAAGCGCTGGAGTAACTCAGCCCTTCGAGCCAGCACCGCCATTCAATATGATCATGGCTGATCATCAGAATCAGTACCCCGTTCCTGCTTTCTCCCCATATCCCTTGAATCCCTTAGCTCTAAGAGCAAAATCTAACTCTCTTGAAAACATCCAGTGAATTGGCCTCCTCTGCCTCCTTGTGGCAGAGAATTCCACACATTCACAACTCTCTGGGTCAAAATGCTTTTCCTCATCTCAGTCCTAAATGGCCTACCCCTTATTCTTATACTGTGACCCCTGGTTCTGGACTCCCCCAACATGGGGAACGTTTTTCCTGCATCTTCCCTGTCCAATCCCTTAAGAATTTTCTCTGCTTCTATAAGAATCCGTCTCATCCTTCTAGATTCCAGTCAATACAAGCCCAGTCGATCCATTCTTTCAGGCAGAATCTCTGGAAAACATGGATGAGTGACGTTTTGGGTCAAGACCCTTCAGACTGATTGTGTTTGAGGGGGAGGGTGGAGAAAGCTGGAACGATGGGAGAGGCAGGAACAAGGTGCTGGAGTAACTCAGCGGGTCAGGCAGCATCTAAGGAGGACATGGACAGGTGACGTTTCAGGTCGGGCCTTCTGACCGTTCTTCTGACTGTTTGCCTTTGTTTGACACAAGGAACTGCAGAAACTGGTTTACAAAAAAAAACAACAAAGTGCTGGAGTAACTCAGCAGGTCAGGCAGCATCTCTAGAATTAGCACAGCTGACATTTTGGGTCGGGCTTGTTCTTCAGACCGTTCTTGCCTGCCTCGTTACTGTCCCAGCGTGCCAAGACATCCGAGTGGCTCAGTTTAGTTTACTTGCGAGATATAGCGCGGAAACAGGCCCTTCGGCCCACCGGGTCTGCGCCGACCAGCGATCCCCTATACTCTAGAACGATGCAGATGGGGACAATTTATAGAAGCCAATTAACCTACGGACCTGTACCACCTTTGGAATGTGGGGGGAAAACCCACGGGGCCAGTGGGGGAACATGCAAACTCCACGCGGACAGCACCTGAGGTCAGGATCGAACTTGGGACTCTGGCGCTGGAAGGCAGCGACTCTGCCGCTGCGCCACCGTGTTGTGCCGTGATGTTTGTTTCACACCAACTGCTGCGTTGAGGTTGTTGCTATTTTGAGCATTTCACTGTTGATGATGTGTTAAGTGTATTTAAGTGAATTATTCATTCATGCCCCCAATATGCATCAAATTTAAAGGGATGTTCGGCTAATTGCTTCAGTTTAGTTGTGAGATACAGGCCCTTCAGCCCACCGACTCCTTGCCGACCAGCGATCACCCCACACCCTAGCACTGTCCTTACCCGACACAAACTAGGGACTATTTACAATTTTTGCCAAAGCCAATCGACCTACAAACTTCAGCTAGACGCATCAAAACTGGAGTAACTCAGCGGGACGGGCAGCATCTCTGGAGAGAAGGAATGGGTGACGTTTCGGGTCGAAACCCTTCTTCAGACTGGTTAGAGATAAGGGAAGCAAGAGATATAGACTGATGATCTAGAGAGATAAAGAACAATGACTGAAAGATATGCAAAAAAGTAACGGTGATAAAGGAATCCGGTCATTGTTAGCTGTTTGTTGGGTGAAAATGAGAAACTGGTGCGACTTGGGTGGGGGAGGGATGGAGAGAGGGGGAATGCCGGGGTTACTTGAAGTTAGAGAAGCCAATATTCATACCACTGGGCCGTAAGCTGCCCAAGCGAAATCGGAGATGCTGTTCCTCCAATTTGCGTTTAGCCTCACTCTGACAATGGAGGAGACCGAGGACAGAAAGGTCTGTGTGGGAATGGGAAGGAGAATTAAAGTGTTTGGCAACCGGGAGATCAGGTGAGTCCAAGCAGACTGAGCGAAGGTGTTCAGCGAAACGATCGCCCGGTCTACGTTTGGTGTCATCGATGTCCACACCTACGATACGATACGATAGAACTTTATTCATCCCCGGAGGGAAATTGCTGAAACCTGTACGCCTTTGGAGGGTGGGAGGAAACTGGAGCACCCGGGGAAAACACATGCGGTCATGTGAGAGACGAACGTGCAAACTCCGTACAGACAGCCCCCTTAGTCGGGATCGAACCCAGGCCTCCGCCGCTGCGCCACCGCGCCGCCCCTAACAGCTACTGGTGCTCTATGTCAAACAGCAGATGGTTGAGCAGCTGGCCGGGGACCTGGTATAACGAACTGATGCTGTGAAAGGCGTTTCCATTTTACACACAGCAGATTTCCTGTTGTTTTCTGTAATTATGGACAACTCGCTTCACAATAACGGCACAGTTGTATAACTTCCTCTTACATCAAATGATCACTTCATTTTTTAATGCGTTTTAATAAATTTATTAGACAATGTCACGATGTTGACCAATTTAATTTTAACCGTTTACAAATCTGCTTCTTATTTTTTTCCCCCCTTGAGAGATGAGAATCTTACTCATCTCTCCCAGTTTCCTTTTTCATTAATGTTCAGCTGGTGTTTCTGTGTGTGTGTGTCTCTCTCTCTCACTGTCTGTCTCTTTATCTGTCTCTGTCTTTCTGTGTGTGTGTGTCTCTTTCTCTCTGTTTCTCTCTCTGTTTCTCTCTCTGTTTCTCTCTCTTGTTTCTCTCTCCCTCTCCCTCCCCCTCCCCCCCCCTCCCCCCCCCCTCCCCCTCCCCCTCCCCCTCCCCCCTCCCCCCTCTCCCCCTCCCCCCTCCCCCTCTCCCCTCTCCCCCTCTCCCCTCTCCCCTCTCCCCTCTCCCCTCTCCCCCTCTCCCTCTCCCCTCCCCCCCTCTCCCTCCCCCCTCCCCCCTCCCCCTCCCCCTCCCCCCTCTCCCCTCTCCCCTCTCCCCTCTCCCCTCTCCCCTCTCCCCTCTCCCCCTCTCCCCTCTCCCCTCTCCCCTCTCCCCCTCTCCCCTCTCCCCTCTCCCCTCTCCCCTCTCCCCTCCCCCCTCCCCCCTCTCCCTCTCCCCCTCCCCTCCCCCTCTCCCCTCTCCCCTCTCCCCTCTCCCCCCTCCCCCCTCCCTCTCCCCCTCTCTCTGTTTCTATATCTCTGTCTCAGCTTATCTCTCTCTCTCTCTGTCTCTGTGTGTGTGTATGTATGACTCTCTCTGTCTGCCTCTCAGCTGTGCGAATGTCAGTTTTTCACTGTCTCTGTCTCTGTGTCTCTGTGTTTTAGCTCTGTGTGTGTCTCTCTCTATCTCTCTGTCTCTTTATCTCCCTCGTTCTGTCTCTCTGTTTTTCTCTCTGTCTCTCCGTCTCTTTCTGTGTCTCCCACTGTCTCTCTCGGTGTGTGTCTCTGTCTTTGTCTCTCCCTGTCTGTGTGTGTGTGTCTCTCTCTCTCTCTCTATCTCTCTCTCTCTCGCTGTCTTTGTCTCTCCTAGCTGTGTCTCTCCGTCTGCCCTTCTCTCTGGCTCTCTCGCTCTGTCTCATTCCATTAATTATTTTCAATTTGAGACTCTGGGCATCTTGGTTGACAAGGACAAGTTTAGTTCAGAGATACAGCATAGAAACAGGCCCCTCAGCCACGAGTCTGCGCCGACCAGCGATCCCCGCACATTAACACTATCCTACACACACTAGAGACAATTTATAATTTTACCGAAGCATTTATTACCGACAAACCTGCACGCCTTTGGAGTGCGGGAGGAAACCGGAGATCCTGGAGGAACCCACGCGGGTCCCGGGGAGAACGTGCAAACTCCGTGCAGACAGCACCCATGGTCAGGATCGAACCCGGGTTTCTGGCGGCGTGAGGCAGCAGGCCTACCCGCTGCACCACGTTGGCAAAGTTCCCATTTGATTCCGTCTTCAGCTGTTTTGCTTTAAACTTAAAAATAAAAGAAAAGTCATGCAAAAGCAGAACACGGCAAAAGATCAGTAATGGAAGTAAAACAGAAACTGCTGGAAATAGGTAGCACCTGTGGGTCGAGGAGCTGACTTCATGTTTCAGGTCAATGAGCTGTTGGGGGAATTGGAAATGTAATGCCCCTGTCCCACTTAGGAAATCTGAACGGAAACCTCTGGAGCCGTTGCGCCCCACCCAAGGTTTCCGTGTGGTTCCCGGAGGTTTTTGTCAGTCTCCCTAATGGTTGAAAGTGGTTTCCGTTTTAAAAATCGGTAATTTTTTAGTCGAAGCCGGTTGCGATGCTAGTTGTAGGTGGTTGCCGGAGGACAAAAACCTTGGGTGGGGAACCGCACGGAAACCTTGGGCGGGGCGCAAAGTCTCCCGAGGTTTCCGTTCAGGTTTCCTAAGTGGGACAGCGGCATTAGAGATTACGGGCGGCACGGTGGCACAGCGGGTAGAGCTGCTGCCTCACAGCGCCAGAGACCCGGGTTCGATCCTGACCTTGGGCACTGCCAGCGTGGAGTTTGTATGTTCTCCACGTGGGTTTTCTCCGGGTGCTCCAGTTTCCTCCCACACTCCAAAGACCTGAGTGTTTGTAGGTTCATTGACCACCGTAAATTGCTGCTCGTGTGTGAGGAGTGGGCTGGGAAAGTGGGATAACTTTGAACTAGTATGAACTAGGTTATAGATGGTCCGTGTGGGCTTGGTAGGCCGTGGGGCCTGTTTCCATGCTGTATCTCTAAACTAAACTACACTGGACGGTGCAGGGAGTGCGTGTGTCAAAATGGGAAAACAAAGAACCAATACGAAGGTAGACACAAAATGCTGGAGTAACTCAGCAGGCCAGGCAGCATCTTTGGATAGAAGGGATGGGTGATGTTTCGGGTCGAGACCCTTCTTCAGAGGAAGAAGACTGTCCCCACCTATGCCATTTAACTGGATTTCCACAGAAGACATCCACTCAACTATTACGACAATCTATACACACAAAATGCTGGAGTAACTCAGCGGGCCAGGCAGCCTCTCTGGAGAGAAGGGGTGGATGACATCTCGGGTCGAGACCCTCCTGCAGACTCAATGGGTGACGTTTCGGGTTGATTCTCTCTGACGCTGAATATTTACACCTCAAAATCAATGCTACCAGCAGATATAACTCAGCGGGACAGGCGGCATCTCTGGAGAGAAGATGACGTCTCGGGTCGAGACCCTTCTTCAGACTGATGAAGGGTCTCGGCCCGAAACGTCACCCATGCCTTCCACCCAGAGATGCCGCCTGTCCCGCTGAGATACTCCAGCATTTTGTGTCTATCTTTGGTGTAAAACCAGCATCTGCCGTTCCTTCCTAAACATAGAACTAATATGAATGGGTGATGTTTGGGTGGCGTAGACTTGGTGGGCCGAAGGGCATGTTTCCACGCTGTGTCTCTAAACTAAACTAAACTAGATGAAAGAGGTTTTTTAACTGCAGAGTAAGAACAAAAGGTGACGAGAAAATGAGTAAGGACAAGAATAATTCAGATGTATTTCCTTTACTTTTAAAAATTGTTCACGTTGACCTACATTGCCATGTAATTGTATCGTTTTACTAATTTCATTCTCTTCTGCGGACGGAATCGCCAGAAATTAGGTTAAGCCTGAATTAAGACTCGATTGTGCTTCTGCTGAACAATGAGTTCCATCCCTGCTCTTGAATAATTTTGCGTGAAGAACCTTTGGAGTTTTTATGCATAAGATGTCCCCATCTTGATTCAAAGCCCCCACTGATATTGGTTTGATTTGCCGAATCATTGAGGGTCGGCACGGTGGCGCAGCGGTAGAGTCGCTGCCTCACGGCGCCAGAGACCCGGGTTCGATCCCGGCCTCGGGTGCTGTCTGTGCGGAGTTTGTACGTTCTCCCCGTGACCTGCGTGGGTTTTCTCCGGGTGTTCCGGATTCCTCCCACGCTCCAGAGACCTAGGTTAGGTTTGTAGGTTAATTGGCTTGGGTAAAATTGTAAATTGTCCCTAGTGTGTGTAGGAAAGTGCTGGTGTACGGGGATCGCTGGTCGGCGCGGACCGGTGGGCCGAAACATAGAAACCTAGAAAATAGGTGCAGGAGTAGGCCATTCAGCCGTTCGAGCCAGCACCGCCATTCAATATGATCATGGCTGACCTTCCAAAATCAGCACCCCTTTCCTGCGTTCTCCCCATATCCCTTGATTCCGTTACTAACTCCTTCTTGGAAACATCCAGTAAATTGGCCTCCACGGCCTTCTGTGGCAGAGAATTCCAGATTCACACCTCTCTGGGTGTAAACATTTTTCCTCATCTCAGTCCTAAATGGCCTACCCCTTATTCTTAAACTGCGACTCCTGGTTCTGGACTACCCCAACATCGGGAACATTTTTCCTGTATCTAGCCTGTCCAAATCCCTGAAGAATTTTATATGTTTCTACAAGATTCTTCTAAATTCCAGTGAATACAAGCCCAGTCTACCCATTCTTGGGCCTGTTTCCACACTGCGTCTCTGAACTAAACTAGACAATGAAAAGTATCGCAAACATAAGATACTTTAATGTTGGCTTTCCTTTCCCTGGGAACCTCCAATCCACAGCTGCATCAACGCCTTAACTAATCCTGGGGAACATGACACCTACTGAAGATGGACACAAAAAGCTGGAGTAACTCAGGCGGCATCTCTGGAGAGAAGGAGTGGGCGACGTTTCGGGTCGAGACCTTTCTTCAGACTGGTTATGGAACGGGGGAACGAGAGATATCGGCGATGATGTAGGGAGATAAAGTTTTGCTCACCTTTGCTCAGCCCGCCTGAGCCTACCTGATCTCCCGGTTGCTGGACACTGTAATTCTCCTTCCCATTCCTGCACAGACCTTTCTGTCCTCGGTCTCCTCCATTGTCAGAGTGAGGCTAAACGCAAAAAAAGGAGGAGCAGCATCTCATACTTCGCGTGGGCAGCTTACAGCCCAGTGGTATGAATATTGATTTTTCTAATTTCAAGTAACCCCAGCATTCCCTTTATCCCGCTCCCACCCAAGTCGCACCAGCTTCTCGTTTTCACCCAACAAACAGCCAACAATGGCCTGTTTCCTTTATCATCGTTACTTTTTTGCCCATCTTTCATTCATTGTTCTTTATCTCTCCACATCATCGTCTATATCTCTCGTTTCCCTTATTCCTTAGCCAGTCTGAAGAAGGGTCTCGACCCGAAACGTCATCCATTCCTTCTCTCCAGAGATGCTGCCTGTCCCGTTGAGCTGCTCCAGCTTTTTATGTCCATCTTCGGTTTAAACCCGCATCTACAGTTCCTTCTGACACATTGTTAGCTGTTTGTTGGGTGAAAATGAAAAACTGGTGCGTTTTGGGTGGGGGAGGGATAGAGAGAGAGGGAATGCCAGGGCTACCTGAAGTGAGAGAAATCAAATACTCATATCACTGGGCTATAAGCTGCCCAAGCGAAATATGAGATGCTGTTCCTCCAATTTGCGTTTAGCCTCACTCTGACAATGGAGGAGGACCTTGGACTGAAGGTCTGTATGGGAATGGGAAGGAGAATTAAAGTGTTTAGATTAGCGACTGATGCGGTTTTACATAGAAACATAGAAAATGGGTGCATGAGTAGACAATTCTGTCCTTCGAACCAGCAGCACCATTCAATATGATCATGGCTGATCATCTAAAATCAGTACCCCGTTCCTGCTTTCTCCATATAGATCCCTTGATTCCGTTAGCCCAAAGAGCTATATCTAACTCTCCCTTGAAAACATCGTCCACAGCAGTTCGCACATCGAGCTATCAACAGAGCGGTCCTATACTCGCTAGAGTTTAGAAGGATGAGCGGGTTCCTCATTGAAACTTACCAAATAGTGAAAGGCCTGGATAGAGTGGATGTGGAGAGGGGGGAGTCTAGGATCAGAGGGCACAGCCTCAAAATAGAAGGATGTACCTTCATAAAGATGAGGAGAAATGTATTTGGTCAGAGGCTGGTGAATCTGTGGAATTCATTACCGCAGACGGCTGTGGAGGCCGTCAGTGGATATTTTAAAGGCAGAGAATGACATATTCTTGGTTTAGTACGGGTGTCTGCAGGCAAACAGCCACGCTCCCATTTCATTCCTACCGTTAGATAGAAGGTATAGGGTTATGAGTTTTAAGATATGAGTGTTTAAGAAGGAACTGCAGATGCTGGAAAATCGAAGGTAGACAAAAGTGCTGGAGAAACTCAGCGGGTGCGGCAGCATCTAAGGAGCGAAGGAAATAGGCAACGTTTCGGTTCGAAACCCTTCTTCAGACTCAGGAGTAGGAACCCTTCTTCTGAAGAAGGGTTTCGGCCCGAAACGTTGGCTATTTCCTTCGCTCCATAGATGCTGCTGCACCCACTGAGTTTCTCCAGCACTTTTATCTACCTTTAAGATATGTGTCCGTACGAAGTTGCATGTTCTCCCCGTGGCCCGGGTGGGTTCTCTCCGATATCTTCGGTTTCCTCCCACACTCCAAAGACATACAGGTATGTAGGTTAATTGGCTTGGTAAATGTAAAAATTGTCCCTGGTGGGTGTAGGATAGTGTTAATGTGCGGGGATCGCCGGTCGGCGCGGACCCGGCGGGCCGAAGGGCCTGTTTCCGCGCTGTATCTCTAAACTAAAGCTAAGCATAAACTAAAAACGATGAAAGGGATTCTTAACAGGAGATATACAAACCTGTGCGTCTTTGGAGTGTGGGAGGAAACCAGAGCACCTGTGAGAAAACCCACACGGTCACGGGGAGAACGTACAAACTCCGTACAGACAGCGCCCGCAGTCAGGATCGAACCCGGGTCTCCGGTGCTGCGAGGCAGCAACACGTCCGCTGCGCCACCGTGCCGCACTAATGCGAAAGTCAGGGTGAAAGCGAGCAAAGGAACAGACATCGAGGACTGACGGACATATTCTCTGCGCTTTTGTATTTTGTTTCAAGATTCATAATTATATTGTCACACGGTGCCACACAGAACTATTTACACAAAGCAGCTCACTGTTTACGCAAAGCATGTTGTTTGATTAAAGGGTGTCAGATTTCTTGAAGATTTTTGAGAATATTAACTGCGGTGGCCAACTTTCTCACTCCCAAATAAGGGACAAAAGGTCAAAATACGGGACAAATTCCCGATGGCAATTCTTTGACCGACTTGTCCGTGGCTGGGTGAATGTGTTGGCCGGGTGCTGGACTGCACACAAAGCCCAGCCGGCGGGCCGGCTGAGGAGTTTTGGCCCGCGCGCAAAGTCCGGCGCCCCGTCCAACTCATGAACCGATGATCGGCCATGAGAAGGTGGGGTGGTGGTGAAGCTGCTGCTGCACTCCCTGGGCTGCACTCCATGGGCTGCCCTACCTCGGCACGGGTGAGGCGGGGCCGGACACGGCGCTCCCACCCGACAGCCCCCTCGACCCGAGTAGTCGCAGTCAAATATGGGACAAGGGCGGTCCCGTAAGGGACAAACCGATACAGCCCAATATATGGGATGTCCCGGCTAATACGGGACAGTTGGCAACTCTAGGTTGGACAGTCTTGGATTGTTTTCTCTAGAACGTCAGAGGGTGAGGCGGCATCTGGAGCATTGTGTGCAGTCCTGGTCACCCCATTACAGGTGGACGCTCTGGAGAGAGTGCAGAAGAGGTTTGCCGGAATGTTGCCGGGATTAGGGGAATTAGCTACAAGAAGCGGTTGGATGCCTCCAGCATGGCTTTCTGTGCAATGCCGGAGTCTGACGGAGAGGTATATAACCTTATGAGGGGCATAGATAGGGGAGACCGTCAGAACCTTTTTCCCTCGGGGGTGAAAATGTCAAAGACTAGGGGGCATCGCTTTAAGGTGAGAGGAGCGAAGTTGAAATGAGATGTTTATCACACAGAGATAGTCACAAAAAGCTGGAGTAACTCAGCGGGACAGGCAGCATCTCTGGAGAGAAGTCTCGGGTGGTGGTGGTGGGTGCCCGGAACACGTTGCCAGGGGTGGGGGTGGAGGAGGCAGATGTGACAGTGACGTTTCCGAGCCTCTTGGAATTATTGGGCGAGTCCAGAACCAGGGGCCACAGTGTTTGAATGAAGGGGAGGCCATTTAAGACTGAGGTGAGAAAAAACTTTTTCACCCGGAGAGTTGTGAATTTGTGGAATTCCCTGCCACAGAGGGCAGTGAGGCCAAGTCACTGGATGGATTTAAGAGAGAGTTAGATCGAGCTCTAGGGGCTAGTGGAGTCAAGGGATATGGGGAGAAGGCAGGCACGGGTTATTGATTGGGGACGATCAGCCATGATCGCAATGAATGGCGGTGCTGGCTCGAAGGGCTGAATGGCCTCCTCCTGCACCTATTTTCTACGTTTCTATTGTCATGTGTCCCAGATAGGACAATGAAATTCTTACTTGCTGCAGCACAACAGAATATGTAAACATAGTACATAACGGGAAAATAAAAAAAGTTCAGTGTGTGTGTACACATGCACACATACTCAATAAATAAACAAATATAGTGCAATAATAGTGCATGTGGAACTGGAGGGATATGGATTATGGATATGGAGGGATATAGACTGACATATGATGAAAGAATGGGTCAATTGGGTTTGTATTCCCTGTGATTTAGAAGGGTGAGAGGGGATCTTATAGAAACATATAAATTTCTTAAGGGATTGGACAGGCTAGATGCAGAAAAAAATGTTCCCCATGTTGGGGGAGTCCAGAACCAGGGGTCACAGTTTAAGAATGAAGCGTAGGCCATTTAGGACTGAGATGAGGAAAAGCTTTTCCACGCAGAGAGTTGTGAATCTGTGGAATTCTCTGCCACAGAAGGCAGTGGAGGCCAATTCCCTGGATGTTTTCAAGAGAGAGTTAGATTTAGCTCTTCGGGCCAACGGAATCAAGGGATATGGGGAGAAAGTGGGAACGGGGAACTGATTTTGGGTGATCAGCCATGCTCACATTGAATGGCGGTGCTGGCTCGATGGGCCGAAGGGCCTACTCCTGCACCTATTATCTATGGGTCAGGTGCTGGCTGGGCAGAGGAGATGAGTGCAACTTGGCATCGTGTTAGCATGGACAATGTGGGCCGAAGGGCCTGTTCCTGTGCTGTGCTGTGTATCTTCTCAATGCTTTCAGACGATCCATGCGGATCAAGCCAATTAACCGACAAAAACCTGCACGACTTTGGGATGTGGGGATGAAACCGGAGCTCCCGGAGAAAACCCACGCAGGTGACAGGGCGAAAGCGCAAACTCCGTACAGGCAAGCACCCCCGTGGACGGGATCGAACCCGGGTCTCTGGCGCTGCGAGGCTGTCCATAAATAGCACGGCCGTGGTTTAGAACAAGTCTTTGCCTCTGTCCGCTCCATCTCACAGCGGGGATGTTTGAGAAAGCGAAACTGGTAACTATGACATTAAAACGAAGAATGCGGTAACATCGATGGTGGTTTATACCAAAGGCAGACGCAGTGTGCTGGAGTAACTCAGCATGTTCCCTCCGACACGCCTGGTAACTCGTGCGTTTCATCCCCGCAGGTCAGGTGAGGCGACGAGAGGAATCGAGATCGTGGGTGGAAGCGCCGTGAAGCGTACTCACGTGCCGACATGCAGTTGGATCAACCGTTTGCATTCGCCGCTCTGGTACTGCCTTTCATCATTAACCATAGATTTAGTATTGACCAAAGTTGGAAATTGTGGCCTTTTTCTCGGGGAAATCTTGCATTATCTCACAAACCGACCTTTACAGGAACTGATGGAAAATTTTGCTCACTTCATTAGTTCACAAAAAATGTAACTTTTTTTTTCTCCCACCTTGAATGAAATGATTTTGATCAAATTGCACTTTGGATGCCTGTTTCCGTAAGATCATCGTAGGAGGAGAATCAGCCCATTGTCTACTCTGTCTTTCCATCATGGCTGATCTATCTTTCCCTTTCAACCCCATTCTCCTGCCTTCTCCCTGTAACCTTTGACACCCGTACTAATCAACAATCTATCAATCTCCGTTTTAAAAATACCCAATGACTTGGCCCCCACAGCCCTTGGTGGCAATGAATTTCGCAGATTCACCACCCTCTGGCTAAAGAAATTTGTTCTGATCTCCATTCTGAAGGTACGTCCTTTTATTGTGAGGCTGTGCCCTCTAGTCCCATTAGCGGAAAGTTAACGGGGAGACTCCCATCAACTTTCCTGTTGATCTTGCTGTGTGTACGTGGTGTGACCTATTGAGAAATGCAGCATGCAAATAGGACCTTCGGCCCATCAAGGCCGTGCTGAGCATCACGCAACCATTTTGTACTAATAAGCGCAATCACAATAATACTTTATTAGCCAAGTATGTTTTGCAACATACGAGGAATTTCATTTGCCAAGTCAGTCGTTCAAATAAAAACGCAACACACAACACGCAAAACGGAACACATTTTAACATAAACATCCACCACAGTGACTCCTCCACATTCCTCACTGTGATGGAAGGCGAAAAAAAAGTTCAAATCTCTTCCCTTCTATGCACTCGTGTACAAAAAGCCACAATTGCTGGAGTAAGTCAGCAGGTCAGGCAGGATCTCTGGTGAACATGCATAAGGTGACGTTTCAGGTTGAGACCTTTCCATATTTTGATGGTGGTAGGATTGAAAGCTGGAAGAGGTGGGGGCGGGACAACTAGGGGAGTCTAGGACTAGAGGCCGTAGCCTCAGAATTGAATGATGTTCCTTTAGGAAGGAGATGAGGAGGAATTTATTTAGTCACGGCGATGAATCTGGAATTCTTTGCCACTAGAGACCACGGAGGCCTAGTCAGTGGATATTTCTAAGGCAGAGATAGATAGATTCTTGATTAGTACAGGTGTTATGGGGAGAAGGCAGGAGAATGGGGTTAACAGAGAGAGATAGATCAGCCACGATTAAATGGAAGAGTAGACGCGATGGCCTAATTCTCCTATCACTTATGAGCTTGTGGAGCTGGGCGAGTGATCGGTGAGGTGGAATATGATGTGCTGTTCCTCCAATTTGCGTGTGGTCTCACTCAGTGTGGGAATGGGAGGGGGCGTTGAAATAGTTGGCAACCGGGAGATCACGTAGCCCGAGGCGAACTGACGCAAGTGTTCAGCAAAATGGTCTACGTTTGGTCTCGCCGATGTACGGGACATCGGGAACACCGGATGCAGCAATGAGGTTAGAGGAGTTGCACGTCAACCTCTGTTTCACCTTTATTGGCTTTACACAAACCTTATAGAAAGCTTTTTATCGGGATGCATAGATACAAATAGCAGGAGTAACTCAACGGGACAGGCAGCATCTCTGGAGAGAAGGAATGGGTGACGTTTCTTAAGGGGTTGGACAGGCTAGATGCAGGAAGATTGTTCCCGATGTTGGGGAGGTCCAGGACAAGGGGTCACAGTCTAAGGATAAGGTGGAATTCCTTTAGGACCGAGATGAGGAAAAAAAATTTTTCACACAGAGAGTGGTGAGTCTCTGGAATTCCCTGCCACAGAAGGTAGTTGAGGCCAGTTCATTGGCTATATTTAAGAGGGAGTTAGATGTGGCCCTTGTGGCTAAAGGGATCAGGGGGTATGGAGAGAAGGCAGGTACGGGATACTGAGTTGGATGATGAGCCATGATCATATTGAATGGCGGTGCAGGCTCGAAGGGCCGAATGGCCTACTCCTGCACCTATTGTCTATGTTTCTATGTTTCGGGTTGAGACCCTTTATCAGGATGCATCACCGCCTGGTTTGGGGACGGCTCCATCCAGGACCGCAAGAAATTGCAGCAAATTGTGGATCGCATTAACTTGTGCCGTCACATAAACCAACCTCCCTTCTATTGACCACATCTACACCTCACGCTGCCTCGGCAAGGCCAGCAGCATGATCAAGGACGAGTCGCACCCTGGCCACTCCCTCTTCTCCCCTCTCCCATCGTTATAGATGTGTGAAATCGCACGCCTCTAGATTCAGGGACAATTTCTTCCCAGCTGTTATCAGGCAACTGAATCATCCAACCACAACCAGAGAGCAGTGCTGAACTATTATCTACCTCTGATGATGACCCTCGGACTTTCCTTGATCGGGCTTTACTTTGCACTAAACATTATTCCCTTATCATGTGTCTATACACTGTAAATGGCTCGATTGTAATCATGTATTGTCTTTCCGCTGGCAATAGACAATAGACAATAGGTGCAGGAGTAGCCCTTCGAGACAGCACCGCCATTCACTGTGATCGTGGCTGATCATCCACACTCAGTACCCTGTTCTTGCCTTTTCCCCATATCCCTTGACTCTGCTGTCTTTAAGAGCTCTATGCAACTCTCTCTTGAAAGTATCCAGAGAATTGGCCTCCACTGCCTTCTGAGTCAGAGAATTTCACAGATTCACAACTCTCTAGGTGAAAAGGTTTTTCCTCATCTCCCTTCTAAATGACTTACCCTTATTCTTAAACAGCGGCCCCTGGTTCTGGACTCCCCCACCATCGGGAACATGTTTCCTGCCTCTAGCGTGTCCAAACCCTTAATAATCTTATATGTTTCAATAAGGTACCCTCTCATCCTTCTAAATCACAGAGCATACAAGCTCAGCTCGTTCCGCGTGACAATAGACCAAACTCAACTAAACTAAGGACTTTCGGGGTCCCTGGATGGGGTCAAGGCTGTGATTTACGCTTTGGTCGAATTGCCAAATGTAGGCCTCAAGCAAGAATCTGAGGTGAATAAGGCCCTCTAGCCCCCTCTGCTGGCACCTACTGCACCGACTCGCACAGGAAGAAAGGGACGGGGTCACGGGATTTACTGAACAATGGTTGGAGTTGAGTTTATTGTCACGGGTACAGATGTACAGCGAAAAGCTTTTGTCGTGCGCTAACCAGTCAGCGGAAAGACAATTCGTGATTACAATCGAACCGTCCACAGTGTACAGACACATGATAAAGGGAATAACCCGAATAATGTACATGGATAGGAGCAGTTTGGAGGGATATGGACCAAGAGCAGGCAGGTGGAACTCGTGTAGATTGGACGCTGTTGGCCGGTGTGGGCAAATTGGGCCGAAGGACCTGATTCCACGCTGTATCAATCTGTGACTCGATGACTCTAATGTTTAGCTCAAGATAAAGCCCCAGTAAAGTCCGATCAAAGATATTCCGAGGGTCTCCAATGAGATAGTTAAAGCCCTGTCCTACGGTACGAGTTCATTCCAAGAGCTCTCCCGACTTTGCCCTGATATCGAACGCGGAGATTTACGGTAATGGCCACTCGCCGGTACTCGGGGCTCTCGTGGACATTTTCCAACATGTTGAGAAATCTTCACGCGTCTTCCCGAGCTTACCTGGCGTTAGCGAGTCTTCCCGAGTACCTGCCGTTAGAGTTACGAGCCGTTAAGAGATGTCCCCGAGCTCCGACGTACCCGCTACATTCATTCTCCGTGCTTATCACGAGTTTTATTTATTTTGAACTCGGGAGAGCTCTTGGAATGAACTCGTACCGTGGGACAGGGCTAATAGTAGTTCAGGACCGCTCGCCAGTTGTTGGTAGAATGGTTCGGTTGCCTGACAACAGCTGGGTAGAAACTGCCCCCTGAATCTGGAGGTTACAGTTACAGTTTAGTTTATTGCCACGTGTGGTGAGGTACAGTGAAAAGCCTTTGTTGCGAGCTATCCACTCAGCGGTAATACAATACATGATTACAATTGCGGGACGGGTCTAGACCTGAAACGTCACCGGTTCCCTCCCACCAGAGATGCGCCTCTCTGTCCCGCTGAGTTAGTTACTCCAATCGGCACATTGTGCCTGACTTCGGTGAACACCAGCATCTGCAGTTCCTTCTATCACATTACGATGGAGCCATTATTTACAGTGCTCTTACAAGCAGCTGCTCTTTGTTTCCTCCAGAGCCATTAGCTAAGAGAGTTGTTAAGGCGATCATTTTCGTGGAACACCTCGGCCCAGCCCAGCCTACTTGATCTCCCGGTTGCTGGACACTGTATCTCCTTTTTTCTCAGTCTCCTTCCCATTCCTACACAGACCTTTCTGTCCTCGGCCTCCTCCATTGTCAGAGTGAGGCTAAACGCAAATTGGAGGAACAGCATCTCATATTTCGCTTGGGCAGCTTAGGGCCCAGTGGAGCCCCGGCATTCCCTCTCTCTCTCTATCCCTCCCCACCCAAGTCGCACCAGCTTCTCGTTTTCACCCAACAGACAGCCGACAACGAACGGCCTGTTTCCTTTATCACCGTTACTTTTTTTTGCGCATCCCTTTCATTCATTGTTCTTTATCTCTCCACTTCACCACCGCCTGTATCTCTCGTCTCCCTTATCCCCCAAACCGGCCTGAAGGAGGGTCTCGACCCGAAACGTCACCCGCTCCTTCTCTCCAGAGACGACGCCAGCTTTTCGTGTCGTATACGTTCGCGTCAATTAAGAGCGAGTTGCGGCTCTGAGCGAGTTTGTTTTTTTCCCACAGAGGAAGCTGGCGGCGGCTCCGAGTCACACGGACGTCACGCTGCCCCCCCAGGAGAGGGTGCGGGTCCTCACCAAGTTTGGCTGCAACATCGAGATCAGCGAGGTCATCACTCCCCGCCGATACTTCCGTTCCGGGGTGGAGATGGTGCAGATGGCGTCCGTCTACTCGCGAGAAGGGAACCTTGAAAATGCCTTTGTCATTTACAACAAGTTTATCACGTGAGAAACACTTTGTGTTGCTTCCCTCCTTTAATGCCACCTTACCCTTTCTCATCCGCCTAGTTTTACCACCCCCCCCCCCCCCCCCCCCCCCTCCCCCCCCACCCACCTTCCCATCCAGCCCCCTCCCATCCAGGTCCCTTCTCATCCACCATCGACTTTCCCCCCCTTCACCCCCCGCCCCCCACCCCACACCCTCCACCCTCCTCACTCCCATCCTGTGGAGTGTCTGTGGAATTCTCTCGCCGCCTCTCTGAGGGCGGTGGAGGCCGGTTCTCTGGATGCTTTCAAGAGAGAGCTACATAGGGCTCCTAAAAATAGCGGAGTCAGGGGATATGGGGAGAAGGCAGGATCTGATTGGGGATGATCAGCCATGGACACATTGAATGGCGGTGTTGGCTCGAAGGGCCGAATGGCCTACTCCTGCACCTATTGTCTATTGTCCATCCAGCCCCCTCATCCAATTAGTCTTTCCACCCCTTCACCTCTACCCCCCTCCATCCCATCCAGCCCCCCTTGTCATCCACCTAGTTTTTCCACCCCTTCATACCTCCCCTTTTTTCATCCAACTAAGAATTCATTTCGCCCCATTTCTGCCCCCCAAATCCCTGCGTGTGTACATCTTTCTCCCCACCCTACGCCCATTCCACTGCTCATCTCATTCCATAATTAGTCCATTCGGCCCGTTGAGCCTACTCAGCCATTCAATCATGGCCGATCTATCTCTTCCTTCCAAGCCCATTCTCCTGCCTTCTCCCCACAACCCCCGACACCCGTACTAATCAAGAATGTGTCATTCTCCGCCTTAAAAAAATATCCATTGACTTGGCCTCCACAGCCGTCTGTGGCAATGAATTCCATCTGGTGTGCCAGCCATCTTAATGCCAGGAACACAATAGACAATACACAATAGGTGCAGGAGTAGGCCATTCGGCCCTTCGAGACAGCACCGCCATTCACTGTGATCTTGGCTGATCATCCCAATTCAGTACTCCGTTCCTGCCTTCTCCCCATATCCCCTGACTCCGCTATCTTTAAGAGCTCTATCTAACTCTCTATTGAAAGCATCCAGTGAATTGGCCTCCACTGCTGAAGCGGAGAATTCGACAGATTCGCAACTCTCTGGGTGCAAAGGTTTTTCCTCATCTTCGTGTTGGATTAACTCAGCGGGTCAGGCAGCATCTCTGGAAGACAGGGGAAAGGCCACCTTTCGAGTCGGGTCCCGTCTCCAATTAGTTAAAGGCCTGAACATAAGTGGAATGCGGAAGGATGTGTCCACAAGTGGGATAGTCTAGGACCAGAGGTCATAGCACAGAATGAAAGGACGTGCCCTATAGTAAGGTATGAGAAGTAAATTTCTTTAGCCAAAGGGTGTGAAGCTGTGAATTCACTACACAGACGGGCGTGGGGGCCAAGTCAGTGGATGTTTTTAAAGTAGATGTTGGCAGGTGATGGTGTCGAAGCTTCCTGGGAAACATCAGGAGAATGGGGTTGAGAGAAAATGGTGGAGTGAATGGCGGAGTCATGGGCACTTAATTAGAGCCCTAGCTGCTAATGTTTATGAGAGAAAGCAAACGATGGCGCAGTGGTAGAGTTACTGCCTTATAGCGCCAGGGTTCGATCCTGACTACGGGTGCTGTCTGTACGCAGTTTGTACGATCTCCCTGGGACCGCGTGGGTTTACTCCGGGTGCTCCGGTTTCCTCCCACAGTCAAAAGGTGTGCAGGGTTTTGGGTTGATTGACTCCTGTAAATTGTAAATAGTTCCTCGTGTGCCGGATATATTAGTGTACGGGGCGATCGCTGGTCGGCGCGGGCCGAAGGGCCATGTTTCCGCGCTGTATCTCTCGGGTTCTAAAGACAAAATAACTTGGTTTAATGAACAGTAACGGTGGAAGTCTCATTCCAATCACCACAATAACATATTAACCCTGCCTTTACAGTTTGTTTGTTGAGAAGTTGCCAAATCATCGGGATTACCAAACGTGCGCAATACCAGAGAAACAGGATATTCTGAAAGTAAGTACTGTAAGCCTTTTAAACCGGGTCGGCACGGTGGCGCAGCGGTAGAGTTGCTGCCTTACAGCGCTTGTAGCGATAGAGCACAGGTTTCGACCCGACTACGGGCGCATGTCTGTACGAGTTTGTACGTTCTCCCCCGTGAACGGCGTGGACTTCTCCGTTATTCGGTCTCCTCCCGCACTCCAAAAGACTTAATGGCCCTGTCCCCACGGTACGAGTTTCAGTCCAGGCTCTCCCGAGTTAAAAAAAAAATCAAAACTCTTGTAAGTCACGTGAAAAAATGAACGTAGCGTGTAAAGTCGGAGCTCGGGAACGACTCTTAGCGGCTCGTTAGGCTAACGTCAGTCTACTCGGAAACTCGCTACCGGCAGGTTAAGCGAGGGAAGACCTGCGAAGATTTTTCAACGCGTTGCCAAAATGTCCCACAGAGCCCCGAGTACCGACGAGCGGCCAATAACCGTAATCTCTTGAGTTCGAATCCGGGCAAACTCGGAGAGCTCTTGAATTAACTCGTAACCCCAGGGGCAGGCCATTACAGTTTTGTAGGTTACTTGGCTTGGGTTTGAATACTTGGTATAAGTGTACAATGTCCCTAGAGGTGTGAAGGATAGTGTTGATGTGCGCAAATAGGTGCGACATGGGTGGGTCGAAGGGCCTGTTTTCCTCGCTGTACGTTCTTTAACTAAACAATATATCAGGTATAAAATGGTAATGTTTTAACCTACTAGTTATAATCTCTAGATCTTTCAATGTTCAGTTTTAGTTTATTGCACGAGTACTGAGGAACAGTGAAAGCTTTTGGTTCAGTGTAACCCATTCAGTGGAAAGACAAGTGCGTGATTACAATCGACGGCGCAAGACCAGTGAGACACATGATAAGGGAAGGACATTTAGTGCAAAGTAAAGCCAGCAAAGTCCGATCAAGGATGGCCCGAGGCTCACCAGTGAGATAGATATAATTCGGGGCCCTGCTGCTGGTTTGTGTAGATGGTCAGCTGCCTGATAAACAGCTGGGAAGAAACCGTCCCTGAATCTGGAGGCGTGAGTTTTCACAGCCCGATGCCTCTTGCCCGATGGGAGAGGGGAGAAGAGGGAGTGGCCAGGGTGCGGCTCGTCCTTGATGATGCTGCTGGCGTTGCCGAGGCAGCGCGAGGTGTAAATGGCAGGGAGGCTGGTCTGTGCTGCGTCCACAATTCTCTGCGATTTCTTGCGGCCTTGGTTGGAGCTGTTCCCAAACAATTCCCTGATGCACCCTACATATTCTACTTTACCCGCAGTCCCCTATAAAAATTTAGCAACATAACCTCGTTTCTTGTAGCATTAATGAGGATACGGCTTGGTAACAGGCCCTTCGGCCCACCGAGTCCGTGCCGACCGGCGATCACCCATTCACATTCGTTCCATGCAATCCCACTTGAATATCCACTCCCTACGCAGGAGGAGCAATTTACAGAGGCCAAATAATCTACAAACCTTCGGGATGTGGGAGGAAACCCACGGGTCGCAGAGAAAACCCCCTGGCATCTTCCGCACGGACAGCACCCAGGGGTCGGGATCGAACCAAGGTCACTGGCGCTATGAGGCAGCAGCTCTACCGCCTGTGTTACTTTAGACTTTAGAGGTACAGCGCGCCCACGCCGACCAGCGATCACCCCGCACACTAGCACTATCCAGTTTGATCCCGACATCGGGTGCTGTCTGTGTGGAGTTTGCACGTTCTCCCTGTGACCACATGGGTTTCCTTCCACATCTCCCTGCTCCAGTTTCCTCCCACATCCCAAAGACACGTGGGCTGGTAGGTTAATTGGCTGTTTAAATTGCCCCAAAATAATAATGTTGGTCTAGATAAGTGTAAAATAGATGGAGACACAAGGAACTGCAGATGCTCGTTTACAAAAAAAAAAGGCTCAAAGTGTTGGAGTAACTCAGGCAGCTTCAAAGGAGAACATGGATAGTTGTGGGTTGATTTCCTCTTCAGTAATAATAGGACCATATGCCAGAAATTTCTCCGATCCATTTTCTTCACAGATGCTGCCTAAAACCCCTGATTTTACTCCAGCACTTTGTGTACGTAAAAAAAGGGTGATGTTGATGGAAACTTAGTCGGCCAAAGGGTTTGGTTTAGTGCTGCGTCACCCCTGTGACTCTTTAGACCCCGAGATAAGGGTACAAGGCGCCTAATGCTTGCTGAAGGTTGCATATGGGAAACAGACATTAAAGCAAAAATGTCAGCACAGTGTCCTGGAGTGGAGTTACTGCCTCACAGCACCAGACCCCTGGTTTCGATCCTGCCCTCGGGTGCGGTCGGTGTGGTTGTTTTGCACGTTCACCCTGTGAACGCGTGGGTTTTTCTCCGGGTGATTCCGGTTCCTCCCACATTGCCAAGACGTGCAGGTTCTTCTTAATTGGTCTCCCGTAAATTGCCCCTTTGCGTAGGATGTTGAAAGTGGATGACACAGACGCGGCGTGAACAGGTGGTCGATGGACGGCGTGGACTCCGTGGGCCGAAATGGCCCGTGTTTCCTCCCCGCTGTATCTCCAACTAAACTCCAAGCTCAGAACAGAATTTTTAATACTTTCTGCTCACTTTAAGAAACATAAGGAGGTGCATTTCCAAGGGCAGAAGAATTGAAGGAACAACTTATTGCAAATAGGGAACTGAATTACAAAAATATTGGAGCACTTCTCGGGTAAGTTAATGAGTTTATCTTTCCTCATTTGATCATGGAGTTTCTCCCCTTACTGATAACCTGCAATGTGTGTGTGAGTATATATAAATAATGTGTGTTGTGTGTGTATATATGTGTGTGTATGTGGTGTGTGTATATACACACATTATATATCCATATATAATATGTTGTGTATTGTATACAGTGGCTGCAAAAGTTTTCATACCCATGAACATTTTGTCACGTTCACACCACAAACGTAAATGATTTTATTGGGAATTTTATGTGATAGACCAACACAAAGTGGCGCAATAATTGTGAAGTGGAAGGAAAATGATACATGATTCCAATTTTGTTACAAATAAAAAAACGTGCAAAGTGTGGCGTGCAAAAGAATTCAGCCCCCTCTGAGTCATACTATGTAGAACCACCTTATCCTGCAAGTCTCTTGGGGTATGTCTCTACCAGCTTTCACATCTAGAGACTGACATTTTTGCCCATTCTTCTTGCAAAATACTCAAGTTCGTCAATTGGATGGTGAATGTCTGTGAACAGCAATTTTCAGTCTTATGAATGAATGAATGAATGCATTTTTCTTGTCACTATACCAAGTACAATGAGATTAAAAGCTGCTCCTACACCTGTAAAAAAACAAAAAGGGGGAGGGGGAATAAGTGCACAAGTTTCTGCCACGCTATGTACATATCTATAAAGACAATGGATAAATAGAATAACAGTTACAGTATAAAATTACAGTAGCGGATAGATGATGGTCCGGGTTAGGCTGTGAAGTCGTGCATTATATTCAGGGCGATAATGGATTTTGAATGACTGTTCTTGAGTCATGTCCTTGTACTGATGCCCCTATACGCTCCCAGGGAAGCAGGTTGAACAAGGCAAATGCAGGATGGGAGCTGTCCTTGAAAATGTTTCTTCGCCCTGCTGAGCAGCGGAGGTGTAAAGTTCCATCAAGAGGGGAGAGGGCAGCCGATGTGACTTCTGTGCAGCCCAAACCTACTCCTCAGAACCTCTAATGTCTGCCATGTGCAGCTGCCCGTACCATGCTGTAATGCAGTATGTCAACAGGAGCCTCTCCATGGACTAGCGTAGAAGGTCAGCAAGCAGGTTGGAGTCAGGTTGTGCCTTCCTGAGACCCTGAGATGTTTAACTGTCCAGCTGAGATGTCAGCGGGAGATAACAGGACGCCGAGAACCGGAAGGTGTAGACCCTCTCCACAACACTCACCGTTTGAAGTATAAAGGGAGCAAAGTCGGTGCTGTGGCCTCCTGAAGTCGACAATGAGCTCTCGGTTTTCTTGGTTTCATGACCAGGTTGTTTTTCTGAGCTCCAGGTTGTCAACTTCAGACTTTTCCACTCTGTAGGCTGCCTCGTCTCCTCTCCCGTGAGAGAGTCCGACTACTGCCAAGATTCCAATTGGATATAGGTCTGGACTTTTGAAAAAAAAAACTTTGGGGGGGCCATTCTAACACATGAATGGGGCGTTGGGGATCTAAACCATTCCATTGTAGCCTGGCTTGTATGTTTAGGGTCCGATTGTTCCTGCTGGAAGTGAAACTCCGCCCCAGTCCTCAAGTCTTTTGCAGACACTAAAACAGGTTTTCATTCCAATTGCCTGTATTTGGCTCCATCCATCTTCCCTCAACTCTGACCAGCTTCCCTGTCCCTGCGAAGAAGAGCATTCCCACGCATGATTCTGCCCACCACCAAGTTTCACGACGGTGTGTTCAGGGTGATGTGCAAGTTAGTTTCCGCCACACATAGGGTTTTTCAATTAGGCCCAAAACTTCAATTTTGGTCTCATACGACCAGAGCACCTTCCTCCACATGTTTTGGCAAACTGCAAACGGGACGATGGCTTTGATTTCAACAATGACATTCTCGTGCCACTCTTCCATAGTGGAGTCCGATTTGTGGAGTGCACGACTAATAGTTGTCCTTGGACAGATCTCCACCTGACTGTGATCTCTCTGCAGCTCCTCCAGAGTTACCATGGGCCTCTTGCTGCCTTCTCTGATCCATTGCTCTCCTGCCCGGCCTGTCATTTAGGTGGACGGCCATGTCTTGGTAGGTTTGCCTGTGGGTGCCGTACTCTTCCCATTTTCGATGCTGGATTGAACAGTGCTCCGTGAGATGATCAAAGCGTCATATATTTTTTTTATAACCTAACCCCAACCTAAACCTGCTCCCCCAACTATATTCCTACTGACCTGTCTGGTGTTGTTCCGTGGGCTTCATGATGCTGTTTGTTCACTAATGTCTCTAACAAACCTATGAGGCCTTCACAGAACAGCTGAATTTAATACTAAATTAATTACACACAAGTGGGACTCACTTTACTAATGGGTGACTTCTGAAGGCAGTGGTTTGCACTGGATTTTATTTAGGGTAGCAGAGTAAGGGGGGCTGATACTTTTGCACGCCACACTTTCTCTAGTTCTCCGTTTTTATTTGTTAAAACATTATGGAAACCATGTACATTTTCCTTCCATTTTCACAATTATGTGCCACTTTGATGTTGGTCTATCACTAAAATCCCAATAAAATATATTCACAAAAATGTGTTGTAACTGCCAAAATGTGGAAAAGTTCAAGGGGTTAAGAAAAACTTTTGCAAGCCAATGTATATGTGTGTGGAGTGTGTGTGTGTGTGTGTGTATACACACACACACACACATCACACACACACACACATATCCAGTGCATTCCAGATGCTGTTTATCTATATACACGCACAAAACACACACAAACAAAATATAATACTCGTGCTTACATTAATATATAATACAGTATTATATTATAATACCCACATATATATAGAACATGACATACATATATATCATAAACACGTATAATTGCATTACAATTTCATTACACATGTTTTATATTATACAAATTTATAACACACACAGACATATAGATAGATAGAGAGACTCAAAATGCTGGAGTAGCTCAGCGGGACGGGAGAGGGAATCGAGAAATATGGAAGGGTAAGGTGTGAAAAAGGATAAGGTGACCTCTTGATTTCACACCTCACCCTTCCATAACTCTCGTTTTCCTCTCCATCTGACTCTCAGTCTGAAGAAGGGTCTCCCATTCCTGTCCCGCTGAGTTACCCCAGCATTTTGTGTCTATGGTGTAAACCAGCGTCTGCAGCTCCTTCCTACACAACGTGTGTGGCCCGTTGCTGCGTAACGCTGCATGTCTGCGTTGGTCCGTTGCAGGGGCGGTGTGGAGCGGAGCGTGTTGAGGGGGAGGGGCGGCGGGGGAGGAGCAGAGCCGGCTGATTACGGAGGAGCGACGGCGCGTGGCACGGCTGCGGCAGCAGCAGCTGGAGGTGCAGCAGTTCCACATCTTCGAGCAGCAGCTGAAGCGGCAGGACGTGGTGAAGGAGAAGCAGCGGGAGGAGCAGAGCGACGGCAAGGCCGCTGCCCATGGCAACGCCCAGGCTCCCCCCCCACTCCCCCCACGGTGTGCCGGCACCACCGCCGGCCACACCCCTCACGATGCCCAGACAGATCGGTGTCCCCCTGTGGACCGGACCCTCAAACCAGCCGGCGGCCCCAGTGGTGAGTGTTGCTTCATTCAGCTTAATGTTGTAGTCCTTTAATATAGAGTCATACAGCGTGGAAACAGGCCCTTCAGCCCAACTTGCACATGCCGGCCAATATGCCCCGTCTACACTAGCCCCATCTACACTAACCCCGTCTACACTAGCCCCGTCACTACCAAGCCCCTCCACACAACTAGCCCCACCCACACTAGCCCCGTCGACACTAGCCCCGTCTACACTTCTAGCCCCGTCTACACTAGCCCCGTCTACACTAGCCCCGTCTACACTAGCCCCGTCTACACTAGCCCCGTCTACACTAGCCCCGTCTACACTAGCCCCGTCTACACTAAGCCCCGTCCACACGTAGCCCCCCTCCCACACAGCCCCTCTACAAGCCCCGTCCACACTAGCCCCGTCCACACTAGCCCCGTCCACACTAGCCCCGTCCACACTAGCCCCGTCCCACAACTAGCCCCACTACACTATCCCCAGTCTACACTAAGCCCCGTCGACACTAGCCCCGTCTACACTAGCCCCCCGTCCACACTACCCGTCCACTAGCCCCGTCGACACTACGCCCCGTCCTACACTAGCCCCGTCTACACTAGCCCCCTCTACCCGTCAACACTTAGCCCCTACACTAGTATCCCCGTCTACACTAGCCCCGTCTACACTAGCCCCGTCAACACAAGCCCCGTCTACACTACCCCGTCTACACTAGCCCCACCCACACTAGCCCCCACCCACACTAGCCCCACCACACTAGCCCCCCACACTTTCCCCAACCCCACGCCCCCCACCCGACTACACTAGCCCCACCACACACTAGCCCAGTCAACCCTAGCCCCGTCTACACTATCCCCGTCTACACTAGCCCCACCCACACTAGCCCCACACACACGACCCCACCCACACTACCCCACCCACACTACCCCACCCACACTAACCGTACCCAACACACTAACCCCACCCACACTAGCCCCGCTACACTAGCCCCGTCTACACCCGCTACACCAGTCCCATCTACATCACCAGTCCCACCTACGCTGCCTGTCCCGCTGAGTTACTCCAGCATTTTGTGTCTATCTTAAACTAAAACTAAACTACTGCTCAATATTTTTGCAGAGCAATGGGGGGAGCGTCGGCTTCAGAAACTGTTGGTCCTCCTCCCGAAGAATCTTTGCCAAAGGTTTTTGATGCAGGCTGATGCAAACACAGCCCGAGGGATTGAAACCTGTGGGATTCTCAGCGGAAAGCTGGTGAGATTTTTAACAGAGGAAATACATCGAAACATAGAATATAGGTGCAGGAGTAGGCCATTCGGCCCTTCGAGCCAGCACCGCCATTCAATATGATCATCCAGAATCAGTACCCCGTTCCTGCTTTCTCCCCACATCCCTTGATTCCGTTAGCCCTAACATCTAAATATACCTCTCTCTTGAAAACATCCAGTGAATTGGCCTCCACTGCCTTCAGTGGCAGAGAATTCCACAGATTCACAACTCTCCGGGTGAAAACTTTTTTCCTCATCTCAGTCCTCGTGGGAGAGTCTAGGACTAGAGTTCACAGCCTCAGAATTAAAGGGCGTTCTTTTAGGAAGGAGATGAGGAAGAATTTCTTTAATCAGACGGCAGTGAATGTGTGGAATTCTTTGCCACAGAAGGCTGTGGAGGCCAAGTCAACGGAGATTTTTATGGCAGAGATAGATAGATTCTTGATTAGTACGGGTGTCAGAGGTTATAAGGAGAAGGCAGGAGAATGTGGTTAGGAGAGAGAGATAGATCAGCCGTGATTGAATGACTTGATGGGCCGAATGGCCTGATTCTGCTCCTATCACTTATGATCTCATGAAAAGCTTTGCTTAGCGTGCTATCCAAACCGATCAGGGACACCATTACAATCAATGCAAACTCAAGTACAATAGAGAGAACCAGGGGGAAGGGATGATGGTTTGGATTTGGTTATTGTCACATGTACTGAGGTACAGTGAAAAGCTTTTGTTGCGTGCTATCCAGTCAGCGGAAAGATGTGTAGGTTAATTGGCTTGGGTGTGTATGCTTGGTGTCGGTGTGAATTGTCCCTAGTGTGGGGTTCCTAGTCGCTCCTCCAGGTTGCGTTTGACCTCACTCTGACTATGGAGGAGGCCCAGGACAGAAAGGTCAGTGTGTGAATGGGAAGTGGGAGTTAAGGGCCTGTCCCACTTTGGGCGTCATTTGCTTGCCATTTACACGACATCCTAAAAATTGGTTGGCGTGTCGTGATGCGCGCGTGGTGAGGCGTGGCGGCGTATGCAGTAGCGCGCGGTGCCCCAGGATTTTGGAATGCTCAAGTGGGACAGGTCCTTTTAAGGTGCCTGGCAACCGGGAGATCGCGCGTGCCAAGTGCGAAGTTGTTCAGGTAAAAAAAAAAATATATATATATATATATATATATATACCATGACGGGTCACATTTTAACGTTTAGTCTTTTGTTCTGGTTTTCTGTTTGCAGACGCACGATGAGTTTACAATCACACACGTGATCATCCCAAAACAGTCGGGGGGACCCGATTACTGTGACACCGAGAATGAAGAGGAGCTGTTTACTGTTCAGAATGAGCACGACCTCATCACTCTAGGCTGGATCCATGTAAGTTCACACGTTATAGGAGTAGAATTAGACCATTCGGCCCATCGAGCCTACTGCGCCCTTCAATCATGGCTGATCTCTGCCTCCTAATCCGTTTCCAGCTTTCTCCCCCAAGTTCCTCCTCGCCTCTTTTCCGAAAGATCGCCCTTTCATTCTGAGGCCGTGACGTTCTGGGAATAGTAGGCAATTCCATCTCCTTCCCGGTGGCGCAGGGGTAGGGTTGCTGCCTCACAGCGCCAGAGACCCGGGTTCAATCCCCACTACGGGGTGCTGCCTGTACGGAGTTTGTACGTTCTCCCCGTGAGCTCGCACGCTCCAAAGTCACGCAGGTTTGTAGGCTAATTGGCTTTGAGAAAAGTGTCCCTACTGTGTAGAATACGGCTAGCATACGGGGAAGCGAAGGGTCTGTTTCTGCGCTGTGGGAGCCATTCATGCTTAAGACAGTTACTGTTGGTATATTATAGTATTTTGTGTAGATATTCCTAAATGTATCATTATGTGCGCTTGGGGGTGGGATTTTGATACATAGATGGGCGTGGATTTATGTTGATGGGAGTGACTTACATTGAACTAAGCGATATGACAGGGAGTGGTCAGGTCAGACGAGAACTGGCACCAGAGAGAAGACAGACAAAAATGCTGGAGCAACTCAGCGGGTGAGGCAGCATCTATGGAGCGAAGGAAATGGGCAACGTTTTGGTTAGAAACCCTTCAGTTGCCCATTTCCTTCGCTCCATAGATGCTGCCTCACCCGCTGAGCTTCTCCGGCAATTTTTGTCTGTCTTCTCTCTGGTGCCTGCTCTCGTCTGACCTGTATTTCTAAAATAAACGAATCTAAAATTAACTGCCACAGAATCAGATTGAAATAAAAACGCAGCGTAATCGAGAAATGTAGAAGCAAAGAACAGCAGGTACTGGTTTATACTAAAGGCAGACATAACGTGAAAGTGAATGAGCAGGCGCGGCCCGGTGGTGCAGCGGGTGGAGCTGCCGCCTAGCAGCGCCAGAGACCCGGGTTCGATCCTGACTACGGTTGCCGTCTTTGTGGCGTTCGTATACTCTCTCCGTAACCGCGTGGGTTTTCTCCGGGATCTCCGGTTTTCTCCCACGCTCCAAAGTCGTACAGGTTTGTGGGTTCATTGGAGTGAAAAAAATGTCCCTCGCGTGTAGGGTAGTGTTAGTGTAGGGGGAACCGCTGGTCGGCGCGGGCTGAAGGGCCAGTTTCCGCGCCGTATCTCCAACACAAAGTGCGGGCGTAAGCCAGCGGGTCAGGCAGCATCTCTGCGGAACATGGATAGGTGACGCCTCTGGTCGGGACCCTTCTTCAGATGGGAGGTGAAAGGTTATCAGTGGGAGAGGCATAGAATGAGTACAATGCCCACGTGTACAGCCAACTCACGCGGAGGTTTTGCATTTTGCATTAAATGAGCACTTTTAATATCTATTTTCAGACCCATCCTACGCAGACTGCATTTCTTTCAAGTGTGGATCTTCACACTCATTGCTCCTATCAGCTGATGTTGCCAGAGTCCATCGCGATTGTTTGTGCCCCCAAACACAATGAGTAAGTAGACGTATTACATTTCTTCACTAGTATTTGTGTCAGGAGAATGGGGTTAGGAGGGAGAGATAGATCAGCCATGATTGAATGGCGAAGTAGACTCAGTGGGCCGAATGGCCTAATTCTACTCCTATAACTTATCACTCTTAAATCAATGAGGAGAAGATGTTTCCACGAGTGGGAGGGTCTAAGACCAGAGGCCATCGCCTCAGAATAAAAAGACCTACTTTTAGAAAGGAGATGAGGAGGAGTTTCTGTACTCAGAGGGTGGTGAATCTGTGGAAGTTATTGCCTCAGACAGATGTAGAGGCCAAGTCGGTGGATATTTTAAATGCAGAGATAGATAGATTCTTGATTAGGGGTTATGCGGAGAAAACAGGAGAATGGGGCTTGGAGGGAGAGATAGATTAGCCACGATTGAATGGTGGAGTAGACTTGATGGGCTGAATGGCCTAATTCTGCTCCTATCACTTGTGACCTTATGACGTAGAGATATGAAGACGGTCATTATTTGTCTCTTTACGCTCTAGTAACTGCAGACGCTGGTTCAGTGACGCCTGGCAAATTGATTCTTGGGCCGTCTGAGGAACTTCGAAATGTGTTGAGGCAGGGTCTGCAACCCCTGTCATGCCAATGTAGAGCATTGCCTCTGGTGGCAAGAACAGGGTGACAAGTTGGCACAGCGGTTAGAACTGCTGCCTCCGGCACCAGAGACGCGGGTTCGTGCCTGTTCGACCACGGCTGCTGTCTGTGCGGAGTTTGTACGTCCTCCCCGTGACCGGCGTGGGTTTTCTCCTGTTTGCCTCCCACACTCCAAAGACGTACATAATTGGCTTTGGTAAAAAATTGTAAATTGTCCCTAGTGTGTGTAGGTAGGGTGGTCTTGGTGTACGGGGTGATCGCTGGTGAGCAAGGACTTGGTGTGCCGAAGGACTCCGTATCTCAAAACTGAATTAAATTGGGGATCGGATGGTGCTGCCCTTTGTCATTAGTGGCACTCGCACCTCTAGAGGTCGGGAGGACAAGACCTGCTGTTGAGACGTCAACATAAACTCTAGACTGATTTTTAGTTTTAGTTTGATTTAGAGATACAGCGCAGAAACAGGCCCTTTTGGCCCACCGAGTCCGCACCGACAAGCGATCCCCGCACATTAACACTGCTCTACACACACACACTAGGGACAATTTTACATTCATACCAAGCCAATTAACCTACAAACCTGCAACTCTTTGGAGTGTGGGTGGAAGCCGGTGCACCCGGAGAAAACCCACGCAGGTCACGGGGAGAACGTACAAACTCCCTACACCCGCAGTCAGGATCGAACCGGGGTCTGTGGCGCTGTATGGCAGCAACTCCAGCACTGCGTCACGGTGACACCATCAAATCATCCTGTATGGAGTGTTGTTTTGTGTTTTTCTTTCTTTAATGGTTGTAGATGGTCCCCAAGGCATTACGGCAAATCAGGGCCAAGCTGTTATCAGTGAGATCATCGACTTAAATAGATGGTCTTGCAGCTAATACATTGCAAGGTTTTGCACTGTCGTGTCTCCCAGCTCACATCAGTCTGCTCTTCAAAAACACTTCCCAGGTCTCTCATGTCTCTATTTTTGCTCTCCCCCATGCTTCTCTCTCTCTCCATCTGCCCCCCTCGCTCGCCCACCCTCATCTCTCTCCCCCATGCTTTCCTCTCTCTCTCTCTCTCTCTCTGCCCCCCCTCTCTGCCCCCCTCTCTCTGCCTCTCTCTGCCCCCCCTCTCTCACTGCCCCCCTCTCTCCTGCCCCCCTCTCTCTTCTCTGCCCCCTCTCTCTCTGCCCCCCCCCATCTGCCCCCCTCCTCTGCCCCCCTCTCTCTGCCCCCCTCCTCTCTGCCCCCCCCTCTCTCTGCCCCCCTCTCCTGCCCCCTCTCTCTGCCCCCCTCTCTCTGGCCCCCTCTCTCTCTCACCCCCTCACTCTACCCCCTCTCTCTGCCCCCCTCTCTCTCCGAGCCCTCTCTCTCTCTGGCTCTGCCGCCCCCTCACTCTGCCCCCCTCTCTCTGCCCCCCTCTCGCCCCCCTCTGCCTCCCCTCTCCTCTCTCTGTCCTCCCTGTCTGTCTCTGTCTGTCTGTACTGTGCCCCCCTCTCTCTCCCCCCCAGTCTGCCCCCCTCTCTGCCCCCCCTCTGCCCCCCTCTGTCTGTCTCTCTCTGCTCTGTCCTGCCCCCCTCTCTCTGTCTGCTGGCCCCCCTCCTGCCCCCCCATCTCTTCTCCACCTGCCCCCCCTCTCTCCGCCCCCCTCTCTCCGCCCCCTCACTCTGCCCCCCCCTCCCGCCCCCCCTGTCCGTCTGTCTGTCTCTCTCTCCCCCGCTCTCTCTCTCCCAGCCTCGCTATTGTTCTCTCTCTCGCTGTTGTTCCTCTCTAACTGGTTGTCTCTCGTTCTCTCTCTCTCGCTCGCTCTCTCTCCCAGCTCTCTCTCCCCACTCTCTGTCCCCTTCCCTGTCTGCCCTCTCTCTCTCTCTCTCTCTCTCTCTCTGAGAAAGAGGGAGAAGCAGAGAGAGAGGGGGCAAAGAGTTAGAGAGGGCAGGGGGGTTGGGGGGCAGAGGATATCAGTTTATCTTGCCATTGTGTTTAGCATGGACTTTATGTGCCGGAAGGCCTGTTCTTGTGCTGTACTGTTCTACGTTGTACACTATTTTAGTAGAGCATAGACTACAGTACAGCGCAGCAACAGGACTCTTGGCCCACAATGTCTGTGTCCAACACGATGCCACATTGCTGATGCATCATCTGATATATTTTCCAGGACGACAGCCTTCTGCCTTACGCCGGCCGGGATGCTGGAGGTTTCCACCTGCCGCAAGAAAAGTTTCCACCCGCATTCGAAAGAGCCCGCTCTCTACCAAGTACGTGCTTCCCCCGTTGTCAGATGCAGTTGCCATTTCCTGCTGGACCCCATGGGACAGGAAGTGGAAGCGGGAGTCGGCCATTTTGCCCACTCGACAAGATGGCGCATCTTTTGACCTCGGTGCCACTTCCCCGCGCGTATCCCCACACCCAACTGAATTACCTGTTGATCTCTCTCTTAAAAATACTTGACCACTCAGCTTTCTCAGCTCTCTTGGGTTGAGAATTCCAAAAATGTACCGTCATCAGGGTGAAGACATTTCTTCTCACATCAGCCCCGGATGGCCGACCTGTTATTTTGAGGTTGCGTCTCCTGTTTCTGGACACCCCAGCCAGGAGAAACCTCTCCCTTTCCCTCCCATTTTCTCTCCCCTCCCGTTCTACCACTCCCGTTCTAAAAACCCACCCTCTTCCCAACCCCCCCCCCCCACCCCCCCTCTTTGTAGGGTTTGTAGGACAATTGGCCTCTGTAAATTGTCCTTAATGTGCAGGTAGTGGATGGGAGAGTGGGTTAACCTAGAATTAGTATGAGTGGGTGATTGCTGGTAGCTGTGGATTCAGTGGGCCGAAGGGCCTGTTTCCCTACTGCACTTTTCAGTCCTTTGTGCCAGAGAACCGGGTTCGATCCTGACCTCAGGTGCTGTCGTTGTGGATTTGCACGTTCATCCCGTGCCTGCGTGGGTTTCCTTCGGGTGCTCCCAAGGACATAACCCTGGCCTCTGCAAATTGCCCTTAATAGGGAGGGAGTGGATGAGAATACGGGATAACACGGAACTAGTGCAAAGGGATGATCGGTGGGCCGTAGGACATGTTTCCGCACTCTATCTCTAAACAAAGGTGTCGGGTGTGGGCAAGAGAGTGGCACAACATAGAACTAGTGCAAACGGGAGATCGATGGTCTGTCTGGAATCGGTGGGCTGAAGGGCCTGTTTTCATACTGTACCTTTCACTCATTCAATCGATCAATCAAACGCGTGATATCCAATTGAGGATTGTTTGTGAGGTTTGCTTGTTTGATACATTACTCTGTGAATGGAACAATGGGCGGCACGGTGGCGCAGCGTAGAGTTGCTGCCTTACAGCGCCGGAGACCCCGCTTCGATCCCGCGTCTCCGCGCGCTTGTCTGTACGGAGTTTGCACGTTCTCCCCGTGACCGCGTGGGTTTTCTCCGAGATCTTCGGTTTCCTCCCACACTCCAAAGACGTACAGATTTGTAGGTTAATTGGCTTGGTATAAATGTAAATTGTCCCTAGTGCGAGTGTGTGTGTGTGTGTGTGTGTGTGTGTGTGTGTAGGATAGTGTTAGTGTGCGTGGATCGCCCGTCGATGGGCTGAAGGGCCTGATTCCGTGGCTTAATCTCGGATCTTAATTAGGAGACTAAACGTGAAACTTGCCTCTGATTCTTTTTCAGACTTGCAAACACGTCGTTGTAAAAGATGTCAATATAATCATCTTGGATATGAGGTGACAATATGGGACCAGCACGTACATGGAACTGGTATAAATTATATCTACTGCAAAGATGCAAACATTTCCTTCAGATTTCAATGGCCAGTTTTGGCAAATCATTATTTAACTAACACTCCTTTTGTACGATTGGGTTGCAAAACGAAAAGCATACCAATGACTGATATTTATTTTTGAATCACAAATATTTACAGTTATAACGTGGACTGACAATGCTAGTTGTCCTAAAGAGAATGTTTGTAAAAATGAACCCGCAGTTCCGTCAGAAGCTAATAAATATTCTTTTCTTTAGTACATGTGTTTCTCTTTGTTTCATCGAGTTTGGAAGTATGGCCTAAATTGTTCCAAAATACTTGTCTGGGTGGAGTTTGCACGTTTTCCCCCCGTGACTTGCGTGGGTTTTCTCCGAGATCTTCGGTTTCCTCCCACACTCCGAAGACGTGCAGGTGTGTCGGGTAATTGGCTTTGACAGAATTGTAAGTTTTCGTTGGTGTGTAGGATAGTGCTCGCGTGCGGGGCGATCGCTGGTCGGCGCGGACTTGGTGGGCCGAAGGGCCTGTTTCCACGGTGTATCTATCAAGTCTAAAATGGCGCAGTCTGCACAGAGTTTGTACGTTCTCCCTGTTTCTCCGGGTACTCCTTCCTCCGGGTGCTCCGGTTTCCTCCCACACTCCAAAGGTGTGCGGTTTTATAGGTCACCATGTGATAGGAAAGTTGTTGTCAAGCTTGAAAGGGTGCAGAGAAGATTTGCGAGGATGTAGCCAGGACTCGAGGACCTGAGCTGTATGGACAGGTTGAGCAGGCTGGGACTCTATTCCTTGGAGGACAGGAGGGTGAGGGGTGATTTTATGGGGGTGTACAAAATCATGAGAGAATTAATAGCGTGACTGCACAGTCTTTTACCCGAGGTAGGGGAATCAAGAACATTGGTTTAAGGTGAGGGGGGAAAGATTTGATAGGAACCTGAGGGGTAATGTTTTCACACGAGGTAGATAATAGACAATAGGTGCAGGAGTGGGCCATTCGGCCATTCCAGCCAGCACCGCCATTCAATGTGATCATGGCTGATCATCCCCAAATAGTACCCCGTTCCTGCCTTCTCCCCATATCCCCTATCTTTAAGAGCCCTTTCTAGCTCTCTCTTGAAAGCATCCAGAGAACCGGCCTCCACCGCCACAGGCAGATAATTCCACAGACTCATCACTCTCTGTGGAAAAAGTGTTTCCTCATCTCCGTTCTAAATGGCTTACTCCTTATTCTTAAACTGTGGCCCTGGTTCTGGTCTCCCCCAACATCGGGAACATGTTTCCTGCCTCTAGCGTGTCCAAGCCCTTAACAATCTTATTTGTTTCAATGACATATCCTCTCATCCTTCTAAACTCCAGAGTGTACAAGCCCAGCCGCTCCATTCTCTGAGCATACGACAGTCCCGCCATCCCAGGAATTAACCTTGTAAACCTACGCTGCACTCCCTCAATAGCAAGGATGTCCTTCCTCAAATTAGGGGACCAAAATTGCACACAATACTCTAGGTGTGGTCTCACTAGGGCTCTGTACAACTGCAGAAAGACCTCTTTGCTCCTATATTCAATTCCTCTTGTTATAAAGGCCAAGATGCCATTCGCTCTCTTCACTGCCTGCTGTACCTGCATGCTTACTTTCATAGACTGATGTACAAGAAGCCCCCCAGATCCCGTTGTACTTCCCCTTAAAGATGTGGTGGGTGTATGGAACAAACTGCTGGAGGAGGTAGTTGAGGCAGGTACCATTGCAATGTTTAATAAACATTTAGACAGGTACATGGGTAGGAGAGGTTTAGTGGGATATGGGCCAAATGCAGGCAGGTGGGACTAGTGTAGATGGGGGCATGTGGTCAACGGGGGAAAGTAGGGCCAAAGGGCCTGCGTCCACACTGCACGACTCGATGAGCAGTGACAATATTTCCAAGAGGATTATTTTTTTTTTTTTTTATTTTATACCTGATTGGTGACAGTCCCATGGATTTTGTATTCAGTATTCAAGGCACAGGCCACAGGTGAACTCGGAAATCCACTGGACTTCACGAAACAAGCATATTTTACCACAATTTATAAAACCTTTTTTTTTTAATAGCGGTAAATTCAAGGCAGCTGGTATTCGAAGTAGGAGCAGAATACAACTTGGTGAAAGGAGATGTAGGGAAATGTGGACAAGTCTTGTTTTTGGAGACCTTTTAATGTAAAGCCAAACAATTCAATTTTAATTGAATTAGTGTACCCTAGAAGCATTGATATCTTGAAATAAATAAACTAAGGTGTGACATTAAATTTTATCCGGCATGGTTATTTTCTGTTTATGTTAAACTTGTTTTCCAATAGTTCAATAAATCGGCATCAAATATATGTCATGGAACGCAAGACCCTGGCAGCACGGTGGTGTAGCGGTAGAGTTGCTGCCTCACGGCGCCAGAGACTCGGGTTCGATCCTGACCACGGTTGCTGCCCGTGTGGAGTTCGCACGATCCTCCTCTCCTCCTCTCCCCGCCTCTCTCTCCTGCCTCATCCTCTCTCCTCCCCTCTCCCTCCCCCTCCCCCCGTGACGGGTTTTCCCCGGGTGCTCTGGTTTCCTCCTACACCCCCAAAGACGTGCAGGTTTGTAAATTCATTGGCTTTGGTAAAAATTGTAAATCATCCCTTGTGTGTGTGTGTGTGTGTGTGTGGCACAGTGCTAGTGTGCGGGGCGATTGCTGGTCGGCCCAGAGTCAGTGGGCCGAAGGGCCTGTTGTCTCGCTGTATCTCGAAAACCAAAAATCCCCAAAACGTGCAGGTTAATTGGCTTCTGTAAATTGTCCCCTAACTGTGGGATAGAACTAGTGTGAACGGATGATGGGTGTACGGCGCAGGCTCGATGGGCCGAAGGGCCTGTTTCCGCGCCATGTCTCCAAACCAAAACTAAACCAAAGACAATTGTGACCAGACTGGCAGCACATTCTGACTTTATTTTAAAGAAAGAGAGGGAGAGAGAGGAGGAAGAAAAGGAGCGAGAGGGGGGGGGGGGGGGGGGTGGGGGGAGAGGGGGGGAGATGGGGGTAAAGGATGGAGGGGAAAGTGAGAGAGAAGGGGGAAAGCGAACGGAGCGGGGGGGGGGGGGAAGATGAGAGGGAGGGAGGAAGAGGGGTTTAGAAGCATTTGCGGTGCACAATAGATGGGCCGGCCTCATCGTACTCGGGCTTGCTAATCCACATCTGCTGGAAGGTGGAGAGGGAGGCCAGGATGGAGCCGCCGATCCAGACTGAGTACTTGCGCTCGGGAGGGGCAATGATCTGTTAATAAAGACAGCGAGAGAGAATGATCAGTCATTGAAGCACATGCTTCTCAATCGCAGCACAGGTCAACGAACGGACGTGGGACAGCGAACAGCACAGCACCAAGCCCTTCGGCCCACAATGTCTGTGTTGAACATGACGCCAAACCCGCCTCTTACCAGCCAGCATTTAATTCTTGCTCCATATTGATTTTCATAAATAATAGGAGCAGAATTAGGCCATTCTGTCCATCAAGTCTATTCCGCCATTCAATCATGGCTGATCGATCTATCTCTCCCTCCAAACCCCATTCTCCTGCCTTCCCCCGGACACCCGTACTAATCAAGTATCAATCTATCTCTGCCTTAAAAATATCCACTCACTTGCCCTCAGCCTTCTGTGACAATAACTAAATGAATTCCTCCTCATCTCCTTCCAAAAGGCTCGTTCTCTAAATTCTGAAGCTATGGCCTCTGGTCCTAGATTCTCCCGCTAGTGGAAACATCCACTCTATCCAAGCCTTTCAATATTCGGTGGGTTTCAATTAGGTCCCCCCTCATCCTTCTAAACTCCAGAGAGTACGGGCCCAGAGCTGTCAAACGCGCATCATATGTTAACCCACTCATGCTTGTAAACCTCCTCTGGACCCTCTCCAGCACCAGCACATCTCTCCTCAGAAATGGGGTCCAAGATTGCTCACAATACTCCAAACGCTGTCTGACCAGCACCTTATAGAACCTCAGCATTACATCTCTGCGGGACAAGTGGAGGACAAGCGTTTCGTTACATCTCGGTGCACATGACAATACAGAAAGCAACCAACCATAATTCTAACGTAACATTAAGTTATAATATTAAGTTTACATTATCCTGTTGTACTGCTGCAAGTAAGAATTTCATTGTTCTATCTGGCACAAATGACAAATAAATAGTTTTTACTATTATCTTAGTTTAGTTCATTGTCACGTGTACCGAGGTACAGCGAAATACTTTTCTTGGGTGCTAACCAGTCAGCAGAAAGTTAATACATGATTCACAGTGTACAGGTGCAGGATGAAGGGAATAATGTTTAGTTCAAGATAAAAGTATATAAAAGTATATATATATATGTATGTGTGTGTGTTGTGTGTAGAAGACAATATACACACACATTAAAATTATATATATATATATATATATATATAATACACACACACACATATATAACATATATATATATACAAATATATATATATATATAATATATATATATATATATATATAGTGGCTTGCAAAAGTATTCATGCCCCTTGATCTTTTCCACATTTTGTCATGTTACAACCACAAACGTAAATGTATTTTATTGGGATTTTATGTGATAGACCAACACAAAGTGGCGCATAATTGTGAAGTGGAAGGGAAATGATACATGGTTTTCAAATTTTTTACAATAATAAACTGAAAAGTGGTGGCGTGCAAAAGTTATTATTTCTGATACCCCTAAATAAAATCCAGTGCCTTGCCTTGAAGTCACCTAATTAGTAAATAGAGTCACACTGTTGTAATCTAATCTCAGTATAAATACAGCTGTTCTTGTGCCGGCCTCAGGTTTGTTAGAGAACATTAGTTAGGTCAGGATAAAGTTGTGGAGAAGTTTAAAGCAGGGTTAGGTTATAAAATAATATCCCAAGTGAACATCTTTACGGAGCACTGTTCAATCCATCATCCGAAAATGAAAGAGTATGGCCAACTGCAAACCTACCCATGTGGGGGACACAGCTAAACATGTGGAGGAAGGTGTTCTGGTCTGATGAGACAAAATTGAAGTTTTTGGCCTAAATTGCAAAACGCTATGTGTGGCGAAAAACTAACCACTGCCATCACCCTGAACACACCATCCCCAGCTCAATGCTTTTCTTCAGCAGGGATCAGGGGAGCTGGTCAGAGTTGATGGGAAGATGGATGGAGCCAAATACAAGGCAATCTTGGAAAGAAAACGTGTTAAAGTCTGCAAAAGACTTGAGACTGGGGCGGGGGTTCACCTTCCAGCAGGACAACGACCCTAAACATGCAGCCAGAAATACAATGGAATGGTTTAGATCAAAGCATATTCTAGAATGCCCAGTCAAAGTCCAACCTAAATCCAATTGAGAATCTCTGGCAAGACATGTAAATTGCTGTTCACAGACGCTCTCCATCCAATCTGACTGAGCTTGAGCTATTTTGCAAAGAAGAATGGGCAGAGCTGGTAGAGACATACCCCAAAAGACTTGCAGCTGTAATTGCAGCGAAAGGTGGTTCTACAAAGTATTGACTCAGGGGCTGAATACTTTTGCACCACACTTTTCAGTTTTTTAATTGTAATAAAATTTGGAAACCATGTATCATTTCCCTTCCACTTCACAATTATGCACCACTTTGTGTTGGTCTATCACATAAAATCCCAATAAAATACATTTACGTTTGTGGTTGTAACATGACAAAATGTGGAAAAGATCAAGGGGTATGAATACTTTTGCAAGCCACTGTATATATATATATATATATATACACACACACACACATATATATATATACACACACACATAAATTATATAATGTTATATTATAATATATATATAATATATATAATGTTAAATTCTAATTTAATTTAGAGATACAGCACGGAAACAATTCTGTTATCCCACTTTCTCATCAACTCCCTACACAACAGGGGCAATTCGATAGAGGGCCAATTAACCTACAAACCTCCACGTATTTGGAATGTGGGTATAAACCGGAGCACCCGGAGGAAACACCCACGGTTACAAGAAGGCAGGAGAATATGGTCATAAGGTCATAAGTGATAGGAGTAGAATTAGGCCATTCGGCCCATCAAGTGTACTCTGCCATTCAATCATGGCTGATCTATCTCTCCCTCCTAACCCCATTATCCTGCCGTCTCCTCATAACCCCCGACACCCGTACTAATCAAAAATCTATCTTTCTCTGACATAAAAATATCCACTGACTTGGCCTTGTACAGCCTTCTGTGGCAAATGATTCCATAAAGATTCACCACCCTCTGACTAAAGACATTTCTCCTCATCCCCTTCCCAAAAGAACATGCGTTAATTCTGAGTTCTGCACTGCTGAATTCAGAATTCAATGGGGTGGAGAGGGAAAGATAGATCAGCCATGATTGAATGGCCGTGATTAAACTTGATGGGCCGAATGGCCTAATTCTGCTCCTGTGACTAATGAAACATTGAGCAAGAACAAAGTCAACTTTGCCACATTCTGGCTTAGACTCTTGACTCTGACAAATAAATCTTTACATTCTTTGCCCTCTATTTAACCATTAGGTAGTGATCAATGTCACAGAGAAGGCTCCACTCTGACTGTTTAAAGTATCAATTTACTACGAAAAGAATAATCCTGGTTGATGCTATCAACCGAGGTCAATAATGGTAAGGCATAAGATAACTTTGCTGTTGCTTTTCATAAGTGAAAGGAGCAGAATTGGGACATTCTATCTCTCCCTTTCAACCTCATTCTCCTGTTTTCTCCCCATAACCCCCGATACCTGTACTAATCAAGAATCTATCTATCTCTGCATTAGCAATACCCAAGTCCCAGATGTGGACCTGGCCTCCACATCTGCCTGAGCCAATAAATTCCACAGATTCACCACCCTCTGATTACAGAAATTCCTCCTCATCTCCTTTCCAAAAGGTATTCCGAGGCTGTGGCCTCTGGTCTTAGGCTCTCCCACGAGTGGAAACATCCTCTCCACATCCATTCTATCCAGGCCTTTCACTTTTCGGTTGGTTTCAATGAGGTCCTCCCCTTCCTCATTCTAAACTCCAGCGAGTACAGGCCCAGTGCCGTCAAACGCCCATCACACGTTAACCCACTCATTCCCAGGATCGTTCTCGAAACCCTCCTCTGGACCCTCTACAGAGCTAGCGCACCCATCCCTCCGATATGGGGCCCAAAACTGCTCACAATTCTCCAAATGCGGGCTGACCTGTTCCTTATGGAGCCTCAGCATTACGCCCGTGTCTTTGCATTCCAGCCCTCTCGAAATCACGGGTAGAATTCAAGAGAGAAAGATAGAGCTCTTAGGGCTAACGGAATCAAGGGATATGGGGAGAAAGCAGGAACGGGGTACTGATTTTGGATGATCAGCCATGATCGTATTGAATGGTGGTGCTGGCTCAAAGAGTCAGTTCGAGGTAGTTGAGGCCAGTTCATTGGCTATATTTAAGAGGGAGTTAGATGTGGCCCTTGTGTCTGTCTAAAGGGATCAGGGGGTATGGAGAGAAGGCAGGTACAGGATACCGAGTTGGATGAGCAGCCATGATCAGACTGAATGGCGGTGCAGGCTCGAAGGGCCGAATGGCCTACTCCTGCACCTATTGTCTAGGTTGATCGAAAAGATCAAAATTTAAGTTAACTTGTATTGTTTTGGTTCTGAGAGATCAGATCTGTTGATGCCTCCCACTGTGTTAGATAAATATCGTGGCATCGAACTGACCTTATTCCTGTCTTTGGGCATGAAATAATTTAAAGCATTTAAAATAAAGTTTATATTTCAAATACGTTTTGAAACCAATTTTCAATGTTTCAGATATGTCTTATTCCTCCCCCCGCCCTCCCCCCCCCCGCCCCCCCCCCCCCCCCCCCCCCCCCCCCCCCCCCCCCGCAATTTGCATCCCTTTTACATTCACTACAAAGAACAACGCTTTAGAGACTTCCCATGGTAGACCAAAATGCTGGAGAAAAATTCAGCGGGTGAGATTCTCCAGCATTTTTGTCTACCTTCGATTTTGCAGCATCTGCAGTTCCTTCTTAAACAGAGGCTCCCCGTGGAGCTTGTATTGTTTTGGCCTAGCAGAGTTGGTCCTCATCAATACTTCTCTTTTGAATTCCTCCCAGACAAATAGCTATGAGGAAAATGGGCCACCAAAATAAGGGCAGATGCTGAAACATCCTTGTTCTCGGAAATCAGGGCCCCAGTTCTCCCGACCTCTAATATCCACACTGGCTTTGGTTAAAATGTCAGCACCCACACACAACCGAATCATTTATAATCCGATCCCGGGGAACAGTTTCCGACGTTCCCTACCATTCCTGACCACCACTCGCAGGGCTGATGTGACCGTGCACTGCAAAACGGCTCGATTGCGATCATGCCTATTTTTCCGCTGGGGTTAGCAGGCAACAAAAGCTTATTCCACCCCCCCCCCCCCCCTCTGTTACACGTGACAAATGAAGTCTTCAAGAAACGGGGATCCCCGCCCCCACCTCAATGCCCTCGCCCCCATTGATCCCCCCAAAAAGCAGAGATGCCAACCCTAAATTTTCCCACCTTTCACCCCACCCGGTAAATCAACCCCTCCGCCAATTGGGGTTCCAATGACCCCTCCACGTAACATCTCCCATCCCCCCCCTGTCTGCCTTGCCCGGCTCTCCCGCAACTCCCGCCTGCCACTTTCCTTTGTGCAAGAAATCACTTGTGTTCACTCAAACCCTTTGGCAAGGTGTGCAGGTCCGACAGAGGTTGCACGGCTGCACCTGCCAAGGCTCTGCATGCCTGCGCAGATGGGGGTGGGGGGGGAGGCCCGGTGATGGCGATCGCTTGCCCGAACACGACAGCGGCCGGCTGGTCCGGCAATACCCAACCCGCGCGGGCCGGCTCGGCCCTACCCATATCCACAACCGACCTCGGGGCCTCGTGGCCTCGGGCGTGGCGTCAAAATGGGCGCCAGTCTGCATCCTTTGGGCTTGAATATTGAACTGTCCCTTCCCCACACGCGCTGGCCACTGGGGCCCGGCATCACCCTCCCCCACTGCGCACCAGCTTCTTATTATTCACACCACAAACAGCTTACAATGGGGCCACGATACTTCTTTGCATAACCTTATCTCTCCACATCACTGCGCACTCGTTTCCCCTGATCCCTGCGCGGACACTACGGGAAGGGTCCCCGGCAAATGCTGCTGGCACCCGCTAGATCGCGCAGCTCCGGTCCCCGGCTGCAATACACTAAGAAGAGAAAATTGAGGACACATGGCAGATGCTGGAATCATGAAACCGTTTGGGTTAAATGTCACGGTGGAACAGTTGACCGGTTTACACGGCGGTGTTCACTAACTGCATGTTTGGCTGCCGGAACACCGTAAAAAGGTTATTTCGCCGGGACAAAATACGGCGAATCCGGGACACTTGGCATCTCTGCAGAAGCAGGGAAAATATTGAGACTCAAAGTGCTGGAGTAACTCAGTGGGTCAGGTAGAATGCCCTGGAGAACATGGATACGTGACGCTTCGGACCGGGACCCTTCTTCGGACAGACCGAATTACCACCCGTCCATTTTAGCCAGGAAAGATGCCTGAACTGCAGAGTTTAGTTTGGTTTAGAGATACAGCGCGGAAACAGGCCCTTCGGCCCACCGGGTCCGCGCCGACCAGCGATCCCCGCACATTAACACTATCCTACACACACTAGGGACAATTTACACTAACACCAGGCCAATTAACCTACATGCCTGTACGTCTTTGGAATGTGGGAGGAAGCCAAAGATTTCGGAGGAAACCCATGCAGGTCACGGGGAGAAGGTACAAACAAGCACCCGCGGTCGGGATCGAACTCGGGTCTCCGGCGCCGAAAGTGCCGGCAGGCAGCGACTCTACCGCTGCGTCACCGCGCCGCCCACTCCGTTACTCCAGCACTTTGGGTCTTTTTTTGTTGTTGTAAATCAGCACTCGCAGTTCCTTGTTTCTACAGGGAGTCTAGAACCGGGGGTCACACTGACCTTGATTTTCATGGTGCTGGGAGCCAGGGCAGTGATTTCCTTTTGCATGCGGTCCGCGATGCCAGGGTACATGGTGGTCCCACCGGACAGCACGTTGTTGGCGTATAAATCTTTCCTGATGTCGATGTCACACTTCATGATGCTGTTGTACGTGGTTTCGTGGATGCCAGCAGACTCCATCCCTGTCGGACAAATGCCACGGTTAATAAACTCAGAGAGTGATACAGCGTGGAAACAGCCTGCACCGACCAACCTGTCCCAGCTACACTAGTCCCACCTGCCTGCGTTTGGCCCAGATCCCTCCAAACCTGTCCTACCCCCATGTACCCTGTCTAAATGTTTAGTTATAGAGTGATACAGAGTGGAAACAGGCCCCTCGGCCCAACTCGCCCACACTGACCAACATGTCCCATCTACAGTAGTCCCACCTGCCTGCATTTGGCCCATATCCCTTCAAACCTGTCCTACCCATGTACCCATCTAAATCTTTCTTAAACGTTGCAATGGTCCTTGCCTCAACTAGCTCCTCTGGCAGATCATTCCATACACTGTACACGTCCGATGGGTCGAAGGGCCTATTTCCACGATTTCTCTCTAAAATCTAATGTAAACTATTGTATCTGCTTCTCCACAAGTTCCCTCTCCCACCTGCTTGCCCCACACATCTCCTTTAAACTTTGCCCCTCTTACATGCAGTCTAATGAATGGCCTGTTTCCGTGCCGTATTTCGAAAGTCTAAAAGTAAATGTTTACTAACAATGATCCATATTTTCCGCCATCATCCTTTTCACACCTTGCCCTTCCTTATCTCTAGTCTCCCTCTCCCCTGATTCTCAGTCCGAAAGAAGGGTCTCGGCCCAAAACGTCACCCATTCCTTCTCTCCAGAGATGCTGCCTGTCCCGCTGAGTTACTCCAGCCTGTCTTTGGTGTAATCCAGCATCTCCAGTTCCTTCTTAAAACGGCTGGACTTGCTAATGGAGCGGATTTATCTCCAGCATTTTGTGTCCATCCGAGGGAAATGTTTGGAGCGGTCGGGATAACTCACCAATGAAGGAAGGTTGGAAGAGTGTTTCGGGACAGCGGAAGCGTTCGTTGCCGATGGTGATGACTTGGCCGTCCGGCAGCTCGTAGCTCTTCTCCAGAGAGGAGGAGGAGGCAGCGGTGGCCATTTCGTTCTCAAAGTCCAGAGCCACGTAGCAGAGTTTCTCCTTAATGTCACGGACAATCTCACGTTCAGCTGTGAATCAGACACATCGCACATCGGGCATCACCAGCGTCTACAGAGGCCGCGCCGTAGAGGGGAGCATTTTATCATGGGATGCATCCAGGAAATTGCGGAGAGATGTGGACGCAGCCCAGACCCTCACGCGAGCCAACCCGCCTTCCATTGGCTCCATCTACGCCTCACGATGCCTCGGCAAGGCCAGCAGCATCATCAAGGACCAGTCGCACCCCCGGCCACTCCCTCTTCTCCCCTCTCCCATCAGGCAAGAGGTACAGCAAAAACGCACACCTCCAGATTCACGGACAGTTTCTTCCCAGCTAATATCAGGCAACTGAACCATTCTACCGCCAACTAGAGATCGGTCTTGAGCCACCATCTGTATCATGGGAGACCCTCGGACTATCTTTAATTGGACTTGACGTCACACTAAATGTTATTCTCTTTATCCTGTTTCTCTACATTATGGATGGATCGATTGTTTTCACATGTAGTGTTATCCGCTGACTGGTTAGCACGCAACAAAAAGCTTTTCACTTTACCTCAGTACACGTGACAACAATGAATTAAACTCAACTAGTTATCAATTAACTATATCTTATGGTTAGTTGTGCTATGGGAACTAGTTTTGTTTTGAGACACAGCGTGGAAACAGGGCCTTCGGCCCACCAAGTCCACACTGACCATCGATCACCTGTTCACATTATCCCACTTTCTCTTCCACTCCCCTCTACACACTGGGGGCCAATTTTACACAGGCCGATTAATCTACAAACCCACGTGCCTTTTTGGGATGTGGGAGGAAACTGGAGCAACCGGGGAAAACCCACGCGGTCACTGGGTTTCTGGGTACAAACTCCATACGGACAGTACCCGAGATCAGGATCGAACCCGGGTCTGTGGCGCTGCGACATAGAAACATAGAAAATAGGTGCAGGAGGAGGCCATTCGGCCCTTCGAGCCAGCACCGCCACTCATTGTGATCATGGCTGATCGTCCCCAATCAATAACCCGTGCCTGCCTTCTCCCCATATCCCTTGATTCCACTAGCCCCTAGAGCTCTATCCAACTCTCTCTTAAATCCATCCAGTGACTTGGCCTCCACTGCCCTCTGTGGCAGGGAATTCCGTAAATTCACAACTCTCTGGGTGAATAAGCTATTTCACACCACAGTCTTAAATGGCCTTAAAAGACTGTGGCCCCTGGTTCTGGACTCGCCCAACATTGGGAACTTTTTTCCTGCATCTAGTTTGTCCAGACCTTTTATAAGTTTCTATAAGATATCCCCCTCATCCTTCTACACTCCAATGAATACAAGCCTAGTCTTTTCAATCTTTCCTCATATGACAGTCCCGCCATCCCAGGGATCAATCTCGTGAACCTACGCTGCACTGCCTCAGTCGCAAGGATGTCCTTCCTCAAATTAGGAGACCAAAACTGTACACAATACTCCGGATGTGGTCTCACCAGAGCCCTATACAACTGCAGAAGAACCTCTCTACTCCTAAACTGAAATCCTCTTGTTATGACTTGACCCGCTGTGCCACCCTCGGTTTCCACCTCTCCACGTCACGCGGGCAGGTTACCTGCAGTGACTAGTACTTGTAGTGTCTAGAGTCTGAAGAAGGGTCTCGACCAGAAACGTCACCCATTCCTTCTCTCCAGAGATGCTGCCTGTCCCCGCTGAGTTACTCCAGAATGTTTGTGTCTATCCGCAGCTCCTTCCGACACTTACCTGTGGTGACGAAGGAGTAGCCACGTTCAGTGAGGATTTTCATGAGGTAGTCGGTGAGATCACGGCCCGCCAGGTCCAGGCGCATGATGGCGTGGGGCAGGGCGTAGCCCTCGTAGATCGGCACGTTGTGGGTGACGCCATCTCCAGAGTCCAGTACGATACCTGCAGACACAGGCCCGCGGGCATTAGGTCAGACACACAGACCCAGACACACAGACACAGACACACATAACGATACAATAGAACATTATTCATCCCCGGAGGGAAATTGGTCTGCCAACAGTCATTAAAAACACAATATGGTAGATAAAAAGTTGAAATTAAAATGAAATAAAAAGTGAAGAAAAAAAGACTGTTGGCTGGCTGCCGTGTGCACAGCCTCTTAAACGGAACGGACAAACAAAACAAACACAGGCTTATCCCTTGGGCAGAGGATTCTAAAACTAGAGTGCGCCCCCCCACTGGGTCGCCATTTGTGTACACACACACACACACACACACACACACACACACACACACACACACACACACACACACACACACACACACACACACACACACACACACACACACACACACACACACACACACACACACATATACACACACACACATATACACACACCCCCACCCCACCCCCACCTCCCCATCTCCCTCACCCTCTGACATTAGGAAAAATTGCAGGAAAAATGTTCTCAATGTCGGGGCAAAAGTCCAGAAACAGGGGTCACTGTTTAAGGATATTGGGTAGGCCATTTAGGACTGAGATGGGGAAAAATCTTTTTCACCCAGAGAGTGGTGAATCTCTGGAATTCTCTGTCACTGAAGGCAGTCGAGGCCAATTCAATGGATGTTTTCAAGAGCGAGTTACTGTAGATTTAGCTCTTGGGGCTAACGGCATCAAGGGCTATGGGGGGGGAAAGCGGGAACGGGGTACTGATTTTGGATGATCAGCCATGATCACGTTGAATGGCGGTGCTGGCTCGAAGGGCCGAGTGGCCTCCTCCCTGCACCTATTTTCCATGTTTCAATGTTAGTGCAGCACACACTCACCGGTGGTTCGGCCGGAGGCGTAGAGCGACAGCACCGCTTGGATGGCAACGTACATGGCCGGCACGTTGAAGGTCTCGAACATGATCTGGGGAAGATCGGAGAACAAGGAAAGTTAGGCAGAGCTAGTCACCCTGGTGTGTAGTGAAAGGCCTGGATAGAGTGGATGTGGAGAGGATGTTTCCATTAGCGGGAGAGTCTACGATCGGAGGGCACAGCCTTGGGTTAAAAGGACGTACCTTCAGAAAGGAGGCGAGGAGGAATTTCTTTAGTCAGAGGGTGGTGAATTTGTGGAATTCATTGCCACTGATGGTCATGGGGGCCAAGTCCATGGATATTTTTAAGCGGAGATAGACAAGATTCTTGATTTTTCGGGGGTTATGGGGAGAAGGCAGGAGAATGGGGTTAGGAAGGAGAGATAGATCAGCCATGATTGAATGGCGGAGTAGACTTGATGGGCCGAATGGCCTAATTCTGCTCCTATAACCTCTGAATCATTTGCATTATTGTATAAGCCTACATGTACATCAGTGTGTAACCTTACGTCCTAATTCTTTAGAAGGACATGAGAATTAAGGGACAGAAGTTTAGGGGTAACGTGAGGGGGAACTTCTTTACTCAGAGGGTGGTGGCTGTGTGGAATCAGCTTCCAGCAGAGGTGGTGGAGGCAGGATCGATTTTAACATTTAAAAGTAAAGTGGATAGGTATATGGACGTGAAGGAAATGGAGGGGTATGGTCTGAGTGCAGGTAGATGGGACTAGGGGAAAACAAATGGTCGGCACGGACTGGAAGGGCAGAGAGGGCCTGTCTCTGTGCTGTAATTGTTATATGGTTATATATGGTTATATGGCTTAGGCAGTTCTGCCTGTCCCCTCTGTCTGCCTCACCAACCTTTACAGATGTGCCGTAGACATTTTATCGGGAAGCATCACAGCACGATTTGGGAACAGCTCCATCCAAGACCGCAAGAAATTGCAGATGATCAAGATGCCGCCCAGACCATCAAACAAAACCAACCTCCCTTCCATTGACTCCATCTGCACCTCACGCTGCCTCGGCAAGGCCGGCAGCGTCATCAAGAACAAGTCTCACCCCGGTCACTCCCTCTTCTCCCCGCTCCCATCAGGCAAGAGGTCCAGATTCACAGACAGTTTCTTCCCAGCTGTTATCAGGCAACTGAACCATCCCATCAACAACTAGAAACATAGAAACATAGAAAATAGGTGCAGGAGTAGGCCATTCGGCCCTTCGAGCCTGCACTGCCATTCAATATGATCATGGCTGATCACCCAACTCAGCATCCCATACCTGCCTTCTCTCCATACCCCCTGATCCCCTTAGCCACAAGGGCCACATCTAACTCCCTCTTAAATATAGCCAATCAACTGGGCTCAACTACCTTCTGTGGCAGAGAATTCCAGATACTCACCACTCTCTGTGTGAATTTTTTTTTCTTCTCATCTCGGTCCTAAAAGACTTCCCCCTTATCCTTAAAGATAGTGGTCCTGAGCCACCATCGACCTCATTAGAGACCCATGGACTACCTTCAATCGGATATCCATTATTCCCTTTATCGTGCATCCAGCGATTGTAATTACGTATAGTCTTTCCGCTGACTTGTCAGCACGCGATAAAAAGCTTTTCACCATATCTCGGTACATAGGACAATAAACTAAACTAATGCCTGTCCAAACTTTACTCAACGGCACGTTACAGTCACATGTACCGGTTCAGTAAAATCTTACTACATTTAAGAGTAGTCATACTTAACCATATAACCATATAACCATATAACAATTACAGCACGGAAACAGGCCCTCTCGGCCCTTCCAGTCCGTGCCGACCATTTGTTTTCCCCTAGTCCCATCTACCTGCACTCAGACCATACCCCTCCATTCCCTTCATGTCCATATACCTATCCACTTTACTCTTAAATGTTAAAATCGATCCTGCCTCCACCACTTCTGCTGGAAGCTGATTCCACACAGCCACCACCCTCTGAGTAAAGAAGCTCCCCCTCACGTTACCCCGAAACCTCTGTCCCTTAATTCTCATGTCATGCCCTCTTGTTTGAATCTTCCCTACCCTCAATGGGAAAAACGTATCCACGTCAACTCTGTCTATCCCTTTCATCATCATTTTAAAGACCTCAATCAAGTCCCCCCTTAACCTTCTGCGCTCCAAAGAATAAAGACCTAACTTGTTCAACCTTTCTCTGTAACATAGTTGCTGGAACCCTGGCAACATTCTAGTAAATCTCCTCTGTACTCTCTCTATTTTGTTGACATCCTTTCTATAACTAGGCGACCAAAATTGTACACCATACTCCAGAATTGGTCTTACCAATGCCTTGTACAATTTTAACATTACTTCCCTACTCCTATATTCAATGCTCTGATTTATAAAGGCCAGCACACCAAAGGCTTTCTTTACCACCCTATCTACATGCGATTCCACCTTCAGGGAACTATGCACAGTTATTCCTAGATCCCTCTGTTCCACAGCATTCCTCAATTCCCTACCATTTACCATGTAGAAGAATGTAATAAGAATAGGCGTGTACACGAGGATCGCCAGATTTGACGGCCAAGTCAGTGGCTATTTTCAAGGCAGAGGTCAATAGATTCTTGATTAGTGCGGGTGTCAGAGGTAATGGGGAGAAGGCAGGAGAATGGGGTTAGGAGGGAGAGATAGATCAGCCACGATTGAATGGCGAAGTAGACTTGATGGGCCGAAAGGCCTCATTCTGCTCGTGTCACAGGACCTCGTGTTCTATGACTGGGATGGTCGCACCGAAGAGGTGGTTGGGCGAAGAGGAGCTGCTCTACCTGGGTCATCTTCTCTCGGTTGGCTTTGGGGTTGAGGGGAGCCTCGGTCAGCAGAGTTGGATGTTCTTCTGGGGCTACTCGCAGCTCGTTATAGAAAGTGTGGTGCCAGATCTGCAGAAAGAACGGCCACGGTTTTAATATCGCACTCGATCAAAACAGCCATTTGATGTTTAGATTAATTTAGATATACAGTGTGGAAACAGGCCCTTCGGCCCACTGCTTCCGTGCCGTCCAGCGATCATCCATGCACTTGTTCCACCCTACACATTAGGGACAATTTACAGAAGCCAATTAAAATACAATTTAATACAATTACAGTATTTATTTTAGACCACTAAATTGTTAACTTGATTAAATGAACGCATCACGGTGGCGCAGCGGTAGAGTTGCTGCCTTACAGCGCCAGAGACCCGGGCTCGATCCTGACTACGGGTGCTGTCTGTACGGAGTTTGTACGTTCTTCTCGTGACCCGCGTGGGTTTTCTCCGTGATCTCCAGTTTTCTCACACGCCCCAAAGACACACAGCCTTGCAGGCTAATTGGTTTAGTATAATTATCACATGATCTTATGTCGCTAGTGTGTGTTGGATAGTGTTAGTGTGCGGGGATCGCTGGTCGGCACGGACACGGTGGGCCGGAGGGGCCTGTTTCTGCGCTGTATCTCTAAACTAAACTAAACTAAACTTGCAAACGCACACACCTTTGGATGTGGGAGGAAAATGGAGCTCCGGGGTGAAACCCACACGGTCACGGGAGAACGTACAAGCTCCGCAAAGACAGCTCCCGACGTCAGGATCGAACCTGGGTCTCTGCCGCTGCCTGGTAGGAATTTTGTTGCCTTGGTTTTAATACACTGGTCCCCAATCTACAGCCACACCGAAGGATTGAAACTGGACCACAAAAGGGTTAATTTTGTTTTCGGTGATTTAAATTGATTTCTTTAATATTTAATGTTGTAATTTTGGGACTGATAAGATGCACAGCCAAAATGGAATGTTTACAAAACTCAAACCATTTTCACAGAATGAGGGAGCGGTGCGGTGGTGCAGCAGGTAGAGCTGCTGCCTCACGGCGCCAGAAAACTGGGTTTCAACCGGGCTACAGGTGCTGTCAGTGTGGAGTTTGCATGATCTTCCTGTGATTGCATGGGTTTCCTCCAGGTGCTCTGGTTTCCTCCTACATCCCAAAGACTTGCGGGTTTGTGGGTTAGTGGGCCTCTGTAAATTGTCCCCTAGTGTGTAGGGAGTGGATGAGAAATTGGGATAACATAGAACTAGTGTGAACGGGTGATCGATGGTCAGCATGGACTCAGTGGGCCGAAGGGCCTGTTTACAAGCCATATCTTTCATTCGTTCACTAATGAAACATAAAATGGGCTTTGCTGACGTTTCTAGTGCATCTCCTGCAATGTGAACATCGGATAAGATGTTTTAAGATATCACAACACACAATGTGTAGGTTAACAATATCATTATCAGTGGTCAGTGGTCAGAATGTGATCGGTGGGCCAACAAGCCTACAGCATCTTTCACCACTCACTCAACTCATTCACCTCGCCTCAACCCCTCAACTGAATTCAATCACTCAACCTCAACGACCTCAACCCCAACTCACCTCAACCCCAACTCACCCCAACCCCCAACTCAAACCTTCACCCCAACCCCAAACTCACCCCAACCCCCTCAACCCTCAACAACTCACCCCAACCCCAACTCACCCCAACCCCAACTCACCCCAACCCAACCCAACTCACCCCAACCCAACTCACCCCAACTCACCCCAACCCAACTCACCCCAACCCAACTCACCCCAACTCACCCCAACCCAACTCACCCCAACCCAACTCACCCCAACCCCAACTCAACCCAACTCACCCCAACAACTCACCCCAACCCCAACTCACCCCAACCCCAACTCACCCCAACCCCAACTCACCCCAACCCCACCCCAACTCACCCCAACCCCAACTCACCCCAACTCACCCCAACCCCAACTCACCCCAACCCCAACTCACCCCAACCCCAACTCACCCCAACCCAACTCACCCCAACCCAACTCACCCCAACCCAACTCACCCCAACCCAACTCACCCCAACCCAACTCACCCCAACCCAACTCACCCCAACCCAACTCACCCCAACCCCAACCCCAACTCACCCCAACCCCAACTCACCCCAACCCCAACTCACCCCAACCCCACCCCACCCCAACTCACCCCAACCCCAACTCACCCCAACCCCCAACTCACCCCAACCCCAACTCACCCCAACCCCAACTCACCCCAACCCCAACTCACCCCAACCCCAACTCACCCCAACTCACCCCAACCCCCAACTCACCCCAACCCCAACTCACCCCAACCCCAACTCACCCCAAACCCCAACTCACCCCAACCCCAACTCAACCCCAACTCACCCCAACTCACCCCACCCCAACCCCAACTCACCCCAACCCCAACTCAAACCCCAACTCACCCCCAACCCCAACTCATCACACCCCAACCCCAACTCACCCCAACCCCAACTCAACCCCTCACCCCAACTCACCTCACCCAACCCCAACTCACCTCACCCCACCCCACCCCAACTCACCCCAAACCCCAACTCACCTCAACCCCAACTCACCCCAACCCCAAACTCACCCAACCACCCCAACCCCAACTCACCCCAACCCCAACTCACCCCAACCCCCAACCCCAACTCACCCCAACTCACCCCAACTCACCCCAACTCACCCCAACCCCACTCACCCCAACTCACCCCCAACCCCAACTCACCCCAACCCCAACCCCAACTCACCCCAACTCAACCCCAACTCACCTCAACCCCAACTCACCTCAACCCCAACTCACCCCAACCCCAACTCACCCCAACCCCAACTCACCCCAACCAACTCCAACTCACCTCAACCCCAACTCACTCAACCTCAACAACTCACTCAACCTCAACTACAACTGACTCAACCTCAACTGACTCAACCTCAACTCATCACCCAACTCAATGCTCGCTCACTCAACTCAATCTCACTCACTCAATCAATGCTCACTCACCCAATCAACCCACTCAACTCATCACTCAACTCAATCACGCAATCACTCATTCCACTCAACTCAACCACTCTCTGAACTCAACTATCAATTCATCAGGCTATCTTAGAATATCGGCCTTCAGTCTAAATGCGTGCTCGGTTTTCGGCCGTGGACGGGAAAGATTGGGAGCCACGGGATGAATGGTTCATGTAGAATGCAGGTCACCCCTTACCTTCTCCATGTCGTCCCAATTTGTGATGATTCCGTGCTCGATGGGATATTTCAAGGTGAGGATGCCTCTCTTGCTTTGTGCCTCGTCACCGACGTAGCTGTCTTTCTGGCCCATCCCGACCATGACGCCCTGTGGGATGGAAGGGAACATGGTCGCCCGAGATGCTTCTCCATCTACTCAGGGAGTGCAGCGTAGGCTCACCAGGTTAATTCCCGGGATGGCGGGACTGACATATGATGAAAGAATGGGTCGACTGGGCATGTATTTAGAAGTTAGAAGGATGAGAGGTTATCTTATAGCAACATAAAATTCTTAAGGGTTTGGACAGGCTAGATGCACATAGGTTCACGAGTGATCCCTGGGATGGCGGGACTGTCATATGAGGAAATATTGAAAAGACTAGGCTTGTATTCACTGGAGTTTAGAAGGATGAGGGGGTATTTTATAGAAACATATAAAATTATAAAAGGACTGGACAGGCTAGATGCAGGAAAAATGTTCCCAATGTTGGGCGAGTCCAGAACCAGGGGGCCACAGTCTTAGAATAAAAGGGAGGCCATTTAGGACTGTGTGAAAAAACTTTTTCATCCAGAGAGTTGTGAATTTGTGGAATTCCCTGCCACAGAGGGCAGTGGAGGCCAAGTCACTGGATGGGTTTAAGAGAGAGTTAGATAGAGCTCTAGGGGCTAGTGGAGTCAAGGGATATGGGGAGAAGGCAGGCACAGGTTGTTGATAGGGGACGATCAGCCATGATCACAATGAATGGTGGTGTTGGCTCGAAGGGCCAAATGCCTCCTCCTGCACCTATTTTCTATGTTTCTATGCAGGAAAAATGTTCCCGTGTTGGGGGAGTCCAGAACCAGGGGTCACAGTTTAAGAATAAGGAGTTGGCCATTTAGGATTGAGATGAGGAAAAACGTTTTCACCCGGAGAGTTGTGAATCTGTGGAATTCTCTGCCACAGAAGGCAGTGGAGGCCAATTCACTGGATGTTTTCAAGAGAGAGTTAGAGAGAACTCTTAGCGCTAACGGAATCAAGGGATATGGGGAGAAAGCAGGGATACTGATTTTGGATGATCAGCCATGCTGGTCCGAAGGGCCGAATGGCCTACTCGGCACCTATTTTTCTATGTTTCTACGAAGCCTCGCCCTGTGGGCTTCAGCTGCCTTGCTCGGTGGCGAATCCAGACCCCGGGAGGCTGGGGACGACTCACCTGGTGCCGGGGGCGGCCGACGATGGAGGGGAAGACGGCGCGGGGTGCATCGTCCCCGGCGAAGCCAGCCTTGCACAGCCCGGAGCCGTTGTCACAGACCAGCGCTGTGCTCTCCTCCTCGTCACACATGGTCAACCTTGCTGAGTCTGCGGGCCAAAAGGAGAGAGGGGGTCAACCAGCCAGCCCGGGGCAGAAAACACACGCTGACTTGTGTGTATGTGTGTGTGTGTGTGTGTGTGTGTGTGTGTGTGTGTGTGTGTGTGTGTGTGTATGTGTGTGTGTGTTGGTGTGTATGTGTGTGTGTGTTGGTGTGTATGTGTGTGTGTTGGTGTGTATGTGTGTGTGTGTGTGTGTGTGTGTGGGTGTGTGTGTGTGTGTGTGTGTGTATGTGTGTGTGTGTGTGTGTGTGTGTGTGTGTGTGTGTGTGTGTGTGTGTGTGTGTGTGTGTGTTGGTGTGTTGGTGTGTTGTGTGTGTTGGGTGTGTAATGTGTGTGTGTGTGTATATGTGTGTGTGTGTGTGTGTGTGTGTGTATGTGTGTGTATGTGTGTGAGGCTTGTGTATTCGTGTACGCGACTGTGTGTGTGTGTGTGTGCGTGACCGATAGATACATTGTAAGTGTGTGTATATGTGTGAGCGTGAGTGTTTCTGGCTGAGTGTGTGTGTGTGAGTGGGCGTGAGAGACAACTTGTGAGTAAGCCTGTGTATGAGTGTGCGTGAGGTTGAGTGTGCGACTGTGAGAGTGAGTGTGTGAGATTGAGCGCGCACGAGTGTGTGCGTGGCTGAGTGTGTGTGTGAGTGTGTGCGTGGGATTGAGCGAGTGTGTGCGACAGTGACAAATTGTGAGTAAGTGGGTGCGTGTGTGCATGAATGTGAGATCGTGCGTGTGTGTACAAGTGTGTCTGTCTATGTGTGCGTGTGAGAGGGAGAGTGCGTTGTGTATGTGTGAGTGAATGTGTGAGTGTGTCTGGGCGTGTGAGAGAGTGAATGAGAATGAGTGCGTGAGAGAATGCGTGAGTGTGAGTGTGTGTGCGTGCGCAAGAGTGTGAGTGCATATGATAGTGTATGTGAGTGAGTTTGGGTGTGTGTGAGAGCGAATGCGTGTGTAAATGTGAGTGTGTGAGGGATAGAGTGTGAGTGTGTGAGAGATAGAGTGTGAGTGTGTGAGTGTGTGAGAGATAGAGTGTGAGTGTGTGAGAGATAGAGTGCGAGTGTGTGTGTGTGTGTGAGTGTGTGAGAGATAGAGTGTGTGTGTGTGTGAGAGATAGAGTGTGAGTGTGTGAGAGATAGTGTGAGTGTGTGTGTGTGAGTGTGTGAGAGATAGAGTGTGAATGTTTGTGAGTGTGTGAGAGATAGAGTGTGAGTGTGTGTGTGAGTGTGTGAGAGATAGTGTGAGTGTGAGTGTGTGTGAGTGTGTGTAAGTAGGTGTGTTCTTCAACTTTACTCTATTTTCCTCTGAGCTCACGTATCTATCAATACATTCAAACATAATCGATTATTTGTCTTAAACCCCCCACAAAGTGCTGGAGTATCTCAGCCGGTCAGCCTGAAGAAGGGTCTCGACCCGAAACGTCACCTATCCATGTTCTCCAGGGATGCCGCCTGTCCCGCCGAGTTACTCCAGCACTCTGTGTCATTTTTGTGTTTTAACCGGCGCCTGCAGTTCTTTATTTATTTCACCGAGTTGGTGGAGTTGCTGCCTCTCAGCGCTGGAGACCCGGGCTCGATCCCGACCTCGGGCGCTGTTTAGTGGAGTTTGCCTGTGACACTGTGCGTGGGTTTCCTCCGGGTTCTCCGGTTTCTTCCCACATCCCAACGTAGCTGTGTAAATTGCCTTTAGAGTGTGAAGGGAGTGGACATGGGACAACACGGATCTAGTGTGACACAAAATGCTGGAGTAACTCAGCGGGTCGGGCAGCGTCCGGCATGACCAGAGATGCCGCCTCACCCCCTGAGTTACTCCAGCATTTTGTGTGTATCTTCGGTGTAAGCCAGCGCCCGCAGTTCATAGTCCACGACGGGTCGGTGTGGACTCGATGGGCTGAAGGGCCTTGCTTCCACGTTGGATCTTTCAATCCACCAACATAAATACAGACCTTAAAGAAATAAGGTCTGAAGAAGGGTCCCGACCCGAAACATCCATCCATCGCCTGTTCCTTTTCCCCAGAGATGCTGCCTGACCCGCTGAGTTTCTCCAGCATTTTGCGCCTATCTTCAAAATAAATGCAACGCGGATTCCACAATCAAAAGTTGATTTGGTAGGTAACAGGTTTTCAATAAAAATTGCATTTTGAAATTGATTGCAACCGGCATTGCCTGTTTTAAAGGCCTTCAAGTCGTTTTCCTGAAGTTCTTGTTGAATTTTAAAATTCCACAAAAAAAGTAAGTGCTGTGCATTTTTTCAACTCCTCATAGTAGCCTTGCTCAGCCAAGAACATGGAAGGCACTTCTTTAAAACGGATTTATTTTTCCCTAATTAGGTAATCCTTGCGCCTCTGCAATAGTTCTCTTTGGAGACAGAGAGAGAGAGAGAGAGAGTGAGAGTGTGTGTGTTTGTGTGTTTTGGAGCAAGGTTGCCAGTGACCCGCTGCTCATTCTCAGAGCTCGCTTCAAGCTTGCAACGCCGGCGCTGGCCAAAGGGAGGGGGCGTCGGAGACGGGGCCGAGATAGAACCATATTTAGTCAAAACTTGGGCGATTGCAAGGTCAATATCTGACAATAATCACACGGACGAGCCAAAAATCGCCCGAAGTTGAACCAGTGATCCTCCCATCCCGACTGGCCGCATTAACCAGACATTAGGAAATAGAATAGTTCAGAAGATAGACACCAAATGCTGGAGTAACTCAGCGGGTCAGGCAGCATCTCTGGAGAGAAGGAATGGTGGCTTCCAGGGTTGACCCTTCTTCAGACTGTTTTTTTGAAGTTAATAAAGTCCATTAGTTCTGCATGGGTTATGCAGAACTAATTTTATACATATTCTTCATTATATATATATATATAGATAGATAGATAGATAGATAGATAGATAGATAGATAGATAGATAGATAGATAGAGAATCGAGACTCAGTGAGTGAGGCAGCATCTCTGGAGAAAAGGAATAGGTGATGTTTTGGATGATATATATATATATATATATATATATATATATATATATATAATGAAGAAGGGTCCCGATCTAAAACATCACCTATTCATTTTCCCCAGAGATGCTGTGTGCATAAGATGGAACTACAAATGCTGTTTTACACTGAAGATAGACACAAAATGCTAGATCTCCATCTCTGGAGAAAATGAATAGGTGATGTTTTGGATGATATATATATATATTAAATGAAGAAGGGTCCCGATGCAAAACATCACCTGTTCATTTTCCCCAGAGATGCTGCCTGACCCACTGAGTTACCCTAGCATTTTGTGTCTATCTTCAGTGTAAACCAGCATTTGTAGTTCCATCTTATGCACACACATAAAACAGTACATACAGCACAGGAACAGGCCCTTTAGCCCACAGTGTCCATGCTGGACACGATTCCAAGATAAACTAATCCGGGCATCCTCCTCTGCATCTTTCCCGAAGCCTCCGCATCATTCCTGTAATGGGGCGACGAGAACTGCACGCAATACTCCAAAAGCAGCGTAACCAAGGTCCTATACAGCTGCCTCATGACTTGCTGAATCTTATACTCTGTGCGCAGACATATGAAGGCCATTATCACATGCCTTCTTTACCATCCTATCTACTTTTGTTGTCACTTGAGGTTATGGACCTCAAGGTCCCTCTATACATCAATGATGTTAAGGGTCTTGCCATTAATTGTATACGACCCCCGCCCCCACCCCGCACCATATAGTTCAGCCCGCTAATCTTTGACATTTTCATCCTAGGGGAGGATAAAGGTTCTAACTGTCTGCCCTGTCTATGCCTGCCATAATTTTATACACTTCTATCAGGTAGGAGATTGCAACCTTCACGTGGCCCACCCTGTTTCAACTAATGCAATCAGCCGGACGTACACTATCAAATAGATCAAATAGGACAAGTTGACCTACAACTTTAGGCTGTGCACGCCTTAGGCAAGAAGAAGACGTCTCCCCCTCAATCTCAGGTGCTCCAGAGAAAACAATCCAAGTCTGTCCAACCTTTTCTCTCGTTTTCACACCTTACCCTTCCATATCTCTATGCCTCCCCCTCCCCTGACTCTCGGTCTGAAGAAGGGTGTCGACCCGAAACGTCACCCATTCCTTCTCCCCAGAGATGCTGCCTGTCCCGCTGAGTTACTCCAGCATTCTGTGCCCATCTTCGGTGTAAACCAGCATCTGCAGTTCCTTCCTGCACACACCCTTGTACCCAATGCTCTCCAATCCAGGCTGCATTCTGCACCCTCTGCAAAGCAAAGCGTATCTGTGGACGGCGAAATACTTGATCCAGGCCCGTGAGATTGCCCCGTTATATAAAGAGTCGGGAGATGAAGGAATATTGGCCAACATCGTTCATTGATAGGCTCGGAGGGATTCCACCAAAATGTACCAAAAACTCCACCTAGGCAGTGGCGGGGAACCAAGTGGTACTTGGAGAGGCAGTAAAGATAACACATCAATGCTAGTTGCAGATTCAATACTACTACACACACACAAACAAACAAACAAACACATACCCACAAACCCTTATTTAGTTCGCCGAACCAAAGTGATCTCCTTCCTGGCAGCCAAACACTTTAATTCCCCCTCCCATCCCCGCCCTGACCTTTTTGTCCTGGGCCTCCTGCATTGTCAGAGTGAGGGCCCAACTCAAATTGGAGGAGCAGCGCCTCATATTTCGCTTGGGCAGCTTACACCCCAGCAATATGATTGGTGATTTCTCCAAAATCATGTAACCCCTGTATCCCCTCTCTCAACACCCCCACCCCACCCCACCCCACCCCAGGTTGTAGTACCAGCTTCAAACTCGTCTTGTTGAGTTTCATTGTCTGCAACCCGTTTTCACCTAGCCCACGGCTAACTTAGCCCCCCCCCCCCCCCGTCTGCAGTTCCTTCCCACACAGACGTTTTTTTTTTAAATGCTTGCACTCATCATGAACAGCGGCACCTCTTTATCACCCACGTATCTGCAAATCACAGTTGAAACCCCACAGACTGTTACAGAAGCAAGGTTTAACTTCGTATCTTTCTGCTGATGTTATCCCCGTCGGGAACCGCGTACAATAAGTTACTGCCCCCCACTTACATTTGAATCGCTACAACGGCCAGAAATAAAACCTCTGCCCACCCACAACAGACCCACGGACCGGAAAACGTCTCCAGAGATGCTGCCTGCCCCGCTGAGTTACTCCAGCTGGTTTCAACTTTAGCAAGCGGCAGGATTACTTCGCAATGCGAGTCACCCCAGCATTTTGTGACAATCTACGATTATTTTTCCACACAAGCACCTTGTTCATTACAATGGGTAGGGGGCTAGTAGCATTAGGCTAGAGATACAGCGCGGAAACAGGCCCTTCGGCCCATCGGGTCTGCACCGACCTCCACACACTAACACTATCCTACACACACATCCACCAAGCCAAGTAACCTCTATACCTGTACGTCTTTGGAATCTTTCGTAGAAACTTCGAAACTAGGTGCAGGAGTAGGCCATTCGGCCCTTCCAGCTAGCACCGCCATTCAATATGACCATGGCTGATCATCCAGAATCAGTTCCTGCTTTCTCCACATATCCCTTGATTCTATTAGCTCCCAGGGCTAAATCTAACTCTCTCTTGAAAACATCCAGTGAATTGGCCACCACTGCCTTCTGTGGCAGAGAATTCCATGGATTCACAACTCTCTGGGTGAAAAAAGTTTTTCCTCATCTAAATGGCCTACCCCTTATTCTTAAACTGTGACCCCTGGTTCTGGATTCCCCCAACACATCGGGAACATTTTTCCTGCATCTAACCTGTCCAATCCTTGAAGAATTGTACATGTAAATCTCCCCCCCCCCCCCCCCCAATTAATAAAATTCAGAATGGTTGTTAAAAATAATGGGTTATTATATACATGAAATAATAACATAACATAATGCCAATGGAATGAACCGCTGGTGAAAGAAACCCTTGTTTGCGACTCACCCTGTGGGTGCTGTGGCCGGGGTAGTTCACTCGGAGATGGTGCACTGGCCCTGCCTGGTGTGTTTAAGTTTTATAGCCCTCGTCAACCGCTGCCTCCACCCACTTACAGAACCAAAAAAGGACCAGACCCCAGGCTTGGTTTCACGGATTACCACGGCCATATACGGTTCCTGCGCTCAGAAGCCCTTCGCTGGATGGGCGAGTGTCGTGGGTGAATCTCACTGCATTCCTAGTGCTCTCAGTAAACGGGGATATCAGCGTCCTAACATAAACACACTGCAAAGTCGCGAACAGCTGCGAGTGTACATCTGCAGACGCTGATAGATCTCTCCCCACTCTCCCCTTTCTTCCCTCCCCTCCCCCTCTCCCCCTCTCCCCCTCTCCCCTCTCCCTCTCCCCCTCTCCCTCTCCCCTCTCACCCTCACCCTCTCCCTCTCCCCTCTCTCCTCTCTCCCTCTCCCCTCTCCCTCTCCCCTCCCCTCTCCCTCTCCCCCCTCTCCTCTCCCTCTCCCCCTCTCTCCCTCTCCCCCTCTCTCTCCCTCCCCCCCTCTCTCCCTCTCCCCTCCCCTCTCCCCCCCCCCCTCTCCCCTCATCCCCCTCTCCCCTCTCCCCTCCCTCTCTCCCTCCCTCTCCCCTCTCCCTCTCCCTCACCCTCTCTCCCTCTCTCTCTCCCCCCCCTCACCCCCTCTCTCCCTCTCCCTCTCCCTCTCCCTCTCCCCCCTCTCCTCCCTCCTTCTCTCTTTCCTTCTCTCTCCCTCCCCCTTCTCCCTCTCTCTCTCTCTCCATCCCCTCTCTCTCCTCTCTCCCTCCTCTCTCTCCCTCACTCCTCTCTCCCTCTCTCTCTTCCCCCTCTCCCCCTCCCCCTCTCTCCCTCTCTCCCTCTCTCTCTCTCTCCCCTCTCTCCCTCTCTCTCACTCTCTCCCACCTCTCCCTCTCCCCCTCTCCCTCTCCCCCCCCATCTCCCCCTCTCCCTCTCCCTCTCCCTCTCTCTCTCTCCCTCTCTCTCTCCCCTCTCCCTCCCCCTTTCCTTCTCTCCCCCCCTCCCCCTCTCCCTCTCTCTCCCTCTCTCCCTCTCTGTCCTCTCTCCCTCTCTCCCTCTTTCCTTCTCTCTCTCTCTCCCCCTCTCTATCTCACTCCCTCTCCCCCTCTCCCTCTCCCCCCTCTTTCCTTCTCTCTCCCTCCCTCTCCCTCTCTCCTCTCACCCTCTCTATTCCCCTTCTCCTCTCTCTCTCCCGGGGAAACAAAAATCTCTATGATCCTCCGTTAGGAAAGAGTCCCAAATGCGGACAGGTAAAAACCCCCGTTATTGGCAAAGCTCGGAAAAATGAAACTTCCTTTATATTTCTGGGGTTTGTTCGTGTTTTTTTGCACGTGTATGATTTTTGATTTGTGGCGCCCGTTTTGCGGCAACGTAAAGTTTGACTTTGATGGGAGCGGTTTCTCGGTGAGCTCGCGGTCTACAGGGAGATCGAGAATAGCCCATAGATGGTAACGAATAAAAGTAACGGTCGCCACACATCCCTTTCAGTGAAAGATTTAATTCTCCGGGATTTAAAGTGGTATCACTGCAAAGGACCTATCTCAGACGTCTGATTCCGGAAGAAGCCCTGTGTGGCTGGAAGTTTACTATTTGGTTTGGCATTTTGACACTCTGCTTAAAAAACGATTCAATAAAGATTTTGATATCTCTCTGGGTTCAAAATGCTTTTGATACATTTGCCTAGCAGTTCCACAGGTATAAGAGGAACCATTTTAAGAGTCGTACAGCGTGGAAACAGGCGTTCCCCCCAACTTGCCCACACCGACCAACATGTCCCATCTACTCTGGTCCCACCTGCCTGCGCTTGGCCCATATCCCTCTAAACCTGTCCTATCCATGTACCTGTCCAAATGTTTCTTAAACTTTGGGATAGTCCCAGCCTCAACTATCTCCTCTGGCAACTCGTTCCATACACCCACCACCCTTTGTGAGAAAATGTTACCCCTCAGATTCCTGTTAAATCTTTTCCCCTTCACCTTAAGCCCATGTTCTCTGGTTCTCGATTCACCTACTCTGGGCAAGATACTCTGTGCATCAAATATTTTAGGTTTTAACTTCCCCAAAACTCAATCGCATCTGTTTACAGAGTCATGGGATCATACAGCATAGAACCAGGCCCCTTCGGCCCAACTTGCCCACACCGGCCAACATGTCCCATCTTCACTAGTCCCACTTGCCCGCGTTACCTCTGCCACACCCATATGTTGAGCTTAGTTTAATTTGGTTTAGTTACGTTAGAGATACTGCATGGAAATAGGTTTTACGGCCCACCCAGTCCAGGTCAACCATCAATCACCCATTCACACTAGTTCTATGTTATCCCAGTTTCACATCCACTCACAACCCACTCGGAGCAATTTAGAGGTCATTAAACCCACAAACCCGCATGTCTTTGGGATATGATCTATATATCCTTATAACTAAAAAACTCTGATCTTGTATGTGGATTTGTGTGTTTATTTGTTTGTGTGTGATCACATCTTCTCTAAAAAGCGACGCGCTAACGGTGACATTTTTACATATTCCGACAGAGGTTTATGCTGTGAAGTCAAAAATCACCTTCTCTGAAAATTTCATGCATTATTTCTCGAGTTATTAATCAAAAATTTCAAGAATCCGAAATAACTTTGAAAATAAAACTGAGCGGCTTTGGCTGATGACATCACAATGGCTCTGCGTGCTGCCGTCTTCGATCTGCGCGCTGCGAGTGACGTCCCGGCCGCGAGCTGCCCACCCCGCTCCCATACTCTTCCATCCCCTCCTCCTCTCCCCTCCTCCTCTCCCCCCTCCCTTCCCCCCCTCTCCCCCTCCCCCCTCTCCACCTCTGCCCCCACTCTCCTCCCCTCCACTCCTCCCCCCTCTCTCCCCCCTCTCTCCCCCCTCTCTCCCCCCTCTCTCTCCCCCTCCTCTCTCCCCCCTCTCTACCCCCCTCCCCCCCTCCCCCTCCCCCCTCTCCCCACCCTCTCCCCCTCCCCTCCCTCACCCCCCTTACCCCCCTTCCTTTCACCCCCCCATCTCTCCCCCCTACCCCCCTTTCTCTCTATGTCTCTGCTCCTCTCTGTCTCTGCCCCTTTCTCTCTGTCTTTGCCCCCTCTCTCTCTGCCCTCTCTCTCTACCTCCCCCACCCTCTCCCTCTCTAGACGCGCGAATTGGGGGCTATGCGTGAGCGGATAGGGCGGGGACGGGGTAAAAGGAGCGAATGAATAATATGAATACAATATTGATAGGTGCTTGGTGTGTGTGACACTGCAGGCCCCCCCCCCCCGTATTGAGGAGACGGGACCCAACGGGTCCCCCTTGGTCTAGTGATCTATGTATATATGTATTTGTTAGTATGTGCATATACACTCACTGAACGTTTTGTCTCTCTTGTTTATTATATTGTTTACAGTGTACTATGTTTGCATATTCTGTTGTGCTTCTGCAAGTGAGAATTTCGTTGTTCTATCTGGGATCTGGGACACATGACAATAAAACACACTTGACGCTTGACTCTCCCGACAAGCTGGACTGAGGGGGCTGTTTCCTTGGCTGTGTGGCTCTAAGACTCTGTGACCAACAGGGTTATTGCATACATGGTAAAACAATTCATATGAGCAGCCCTTTTCGGAGTGGTCTGGTGCGCTGCACCAGGCAGTGCGACAGACAACGCTCAAAGGGAATTTACTTGCAAGGAGTAAAGAGTTTAAAATAACATAACGTTAAGGCTGACATCAGTGAATTCCAATGCAGTAACAGAGGGTTGTCCTTCCATGGAAGATGCAGCATTCAATTTGCGTTCATGCAATGCTGCTCTCCACTTTCATCAGTCATTTATTTTAGGTGCTCTACCCAAATTATGTTAACGTGTGTTCATGCTCATTGGTTCTAGGAGCAGAATCTCTTAATGTCGAGGACAATCTCATGTCCAGCTGTGAACCAAACGCATCGTACTTCAGGCTTCACTTCATTATAAGTTATAGGTTGGAAAACATAGAAAACATAGAAAAGGGGTGCAGGAGGAGGCCATTCGGCCCTTCGAGCCAGCACTGCCATTCATTGTGATCATGGCTGATCGTCCGCTATCAATAACCCGTGCCTGCCTTCTCTCCATATACCTTGACTCCACTAGCCCCTAGAGCTCCATCCAACTCTCTATCCAAGTTCTTGTTTAAGTTATGACGTCGGATGGAGTTGCAAACCAAATCTCGTTGCACCTATGTGTATTGACAATAAAAGATATTATTATTATTATTATTTTTTTTAATTGTTAATTTTTTTTTTTTTTAATTATTTTTATTAGAAGCAATTGTACAGAGATAAAACATTCGGCATCTAAAATTATCCAACTGTTGTACAGCTTCATTTTTAACTTATATCCTGAACTGTGAAAATGAAAAAAAAAAGAAAAGAAAAAGAAAGCAAGAAAGGAAACAAGTAGAAAGTGAAAAGACAGATCGAAAAAAAACTAAAGAAAGTCCCCAAAGTAGTGTGGCAGGAAGATATAACAATTGAAAAAAGGAAAAAGAAAGGTGGAGATATACCTTGCCCCTCGTCCCCCCCGCCCAGCTCACCCAACCCAGCATCTGATTTAAATTTCCTCAATTAGCGTTCATGCAATGCTGCCCTCCACTTTCATCAGTCATTTATTTTAGGTGCTCTACTCAAGTTATGTTAACGTGTGTTCATGCTCATAGGTTCTAGGAGCAGAATCTCTTAATGTCGAGGACAATCTCATGTCCAGCGGTGAACCAAACACATCGAACTTCAGGCATCACATCATTTTTAAGTTCGTAACGTCTAGGAGAAAAGTTAGGCCATTCGGCCTTTCCCGTCTACTCTGCCATTCGATCATATCTTCCCCTCTCAACCCCATTCTCCCACCTTCACCCCGTAACCCCTGACACCCGCGTACTAATCAAGAATTAGTCAATTCGCGCCTTAGAAGTATCAATTGACTTGGCCTCCAGAGCCGTCGGTGACAATGAACTCATGTTCGTAAGTGCTAGGAGCTGAATTAGGCCCCAACGGCCCATCAAGTCTTCCCCACCATTCAATCATGGCTGATCTATCTTCCCCTCTCAACCCCCATTCTCCCACCTTCACCCCATAACCCCTGACACCCATACTCATCAAGAATTAGTCAATTTCCGCCTTAAATATATCCACTGACTTGGCCTCCACAGCCTTCTGTGGCAATGAATTCCACATATTCACCACCTTCTGACTGAAGAAATTCCTCCTCATCTCCTTTCTAAAAGTAGGTCCTTGTATTCTGAGGTCATATGTATGTAAAAACGCTGTTATTACAGTCTTGGAGCCAAGGAAACAGGCCCTTTGGCCCAATTCATCCATAGCCCACCTAGCCTAGTCCCATTTGCCCGTGTTTTCCCCGTACCATTCCTATCCACATACTTGCTCAAGTGACTTTTAAATGCTGTTATCGTACCTGCCTCAACTACCTCCTGTGGCAGCTCGTTCCGTATACTCTGTGTGTGAAAAGGTTGCCCCTGAGATTCCTCTTAAATCTTTCACCCCTCACCTTAAACCTACGGTGGGCAGCTTGGTGGCGCAGCGGTAGAGTTGCTGCCTTACAGCGCCAGAGACGCGGGCTGGATCCTGACTACTGGTGCTGCCAGCATGGAGTTTGTACGTTCTCCCGGTGACCGCTGGCTTTTCCCCGGATGCTCTGGTTTCCTCCCACACTCCAAAGACATACAGATTTGTAGATTAATTGGTTACGATAAGTTATAAGATAGTATGTAAGGTGGTGTTAGTGTGTGATGTGATCACTGGTCGGCGTGGGCTGAAGGGCCTGTTTCTGCGCTGTTTCTCTAAAGTCTAAAAGTCTGAAGTCAAGTCCATCTCCACTGGTTCTTGATACCTCCATCCTGGGTAAAAGTCTCTATGCATCCATCTTATCTATTAACCATATAACAATTACAGCACGGAAACAGGCCATCTCGGCCCTTCTAGTCCGTGCCGAACACTTACTCTCCCCTAGTCCCATCTATCTGCACTCAGACCATAACCCTCCATTCTTTTCCCGTCCATATACATATCCAATTTATTTTTAAATGATAAAATCGAACCTGCCTCCACTACTTCCACTGGAAGCTCATTCCACACAGCCACCACTCTCTGAGTAAAGAAGTTCCCCCTCATGTTACTCCTAAACCTCTGTCCCTTAATTCTCAAATCATGTCCTCTTGTTTGAATCTTCCCTACTCTCAATGGAAAAAGCTTATCCACGTCAACTCTGTCTATCCCTCTCATCATTTTTTTTAAAGACCTCGATCAAGTCCCCCCTTAACCTTCTGCGCTCCAAAGAATAAAGACCTAACTTGTTCAACCTTTCTCTGTAACCTTATTCCCTTTATACACCTCTATAAGATCACCCCTCAGCCTCCTGCGCTCCAGGGAATAAAATCGTAGGCCGCCCAACCTCTCTCTAAAACTCAGGCTCTTTTGTCCTGGCAACATATTCACAAATCTTCTCTGCTTTCTTTCCAGATCAGTTATATCCTTCATGTAACAGGGGGCGACTAAAACAGTGCTCCTCATGCCGTCTCACCAACTTTCTCAAAACAGGCACAGCTAATGCTGCCATGGGCAGCTCGGCACGGAGGCGCAGCGGTAGAGTTGCTGCCTGACAGCGCCAGGGACCCTGGGTTCGATCCGGACTATGGGTGCGCTGTCTGTACGGAGTTTGCAAGGGGTGGGAAATTGCAACCTTCACATGGTCCACCCTGTTTCGACTAATGCAATCAACCCGTCGTGCTCAAACAAATCGATTTAGTGTTTTGGTGTCTGCAACTGTGCACGCCACACGCACGAAGAGGAAGAAGAAGACATTCCCCCAGTGACCGCGTGGGTTTTCTCCGGGCGCTCTGGTTTTCACCCACATTCCAAGGACGTGCGGGTTTGTAGGTTAATTGGCCTCTGTAAATTACCCCTAGTGTGTCAGATGGAACTACAGTAGTGTGTGTACGGGTGATCCCTGGTCGGACGCTGCGGGCCGAGGAGCCTGTTACCACACTGTATCTCTAAACTAAACTAAGCTAAATTCCCGTCATGATTCAATGACTGTTAACAACAATTTTTGAAATTTATTTTTTTCACCCTCTCAAGTAATATCAGAGCCAGTCTAATCAGTCTGTGGCTTGAGTCGTGAGGCTAAAGTTCGATTATTTTCTTCAATAACAAAACAATGCTGGTAAACAGCCAAGAAATCAGGCAACAAGTCAAAGTCAAAAGAGTTTATTGTCATGTGTCCCTGACAGGACAATGACATTCTTTCTTTGCATAGCACAACAGAACATAGTAGGCATTGACTACAATTATATACACACATGAATGAATAAAATAATAAAGTGCAAATAACAGATGGAGGGGTATTAATGTTCAGAGTTTTATCCGAGCCAGGTTTAATAGCCTGATGGCGGTGGGGAAGTAGCTATTCCTGAACCGGGTTGTTGCAGTCCTCAGGCTCCTGTACCTTCTACCTGAAGGTAGCAGGGAGATGAGTGTGTGGCCAGGGTGGTGTGGGTCCTTGATGATGCTGCCAGACTTTTTGAGGCAGCGACTGTGGTAGATCCCCTCGATGGAAGGAAGGTCACAGCCGATGATGGACTGGGCAGTGTTTACTACTTTTTGTAGTCTTTTCCTCTCCAGGGCGCTCAAGTTGCCGAACCAAGCCACGATGCAACCGGTCAGCAAGCTCTCTACTGTGCACCTGTAGAAGTTAGAGAGAGTCCTCCTTGACAGACCGACTCTCTGTAATCTTCTCAGGAAGTAGAGGCGCTGATGAGCTTTCTTAATAATTGCATCTGTGTTCTCGGACCAGGAAAGATCTTCACAGATGTGCACGCCCAGGAATTTGAAGCTCTTGACCCTTTCAACCATCGACCCGTTTATATAAACAGGACTGTGGGTCCCCATCCTACTCCTTCCAAAGTCCACAATCAGTTCCTTGGTTTTGCTGGTGTTGAGGGCCAGGGTGTTGTGCTGGCACCATATGGACAGTCGCTCGATCTCTCTTCTATACTCTGACTCATCCCCATCAGTGATACGTCCCACAACAGTGGTGTCATCAGCGAACTTGATGATGGAGTTCGCACTATGACCGGCTACGCAGTCATGAATATAGAGTGAGTACAGCAGGGGGCTGAGCATGCAGCCTTGAGGTGCTCCCGTGCTGATTGTTATCGAGTCTGACACATTTCCACCAATACGAACAGACTGTGGTCTGTGAATGAGGAAGTCGAGGATCCAATTGCAGAGGGATGCACAGAGACCCAGTTCTGCGAGTTTGGTAACCAGCTTGGAGGGGATGATTGTGTTAAATGCCGAGCTGAAGTCAATGAATAACAGCCTGACATATGAGTTTTTGTTGTCCAAGTGGTCCAGAGCGGAGTGGAGGGCCAGCGAGATCGCGTCCACCGTTGATCTGTTGTGGCGGTAAGCAAACTGCAGTGGGTCCAGGTTTTTGTCGAGGTAGGAGTTGATTTGTGCCATGATCAACCTCTCGAAGCACTTCATCACCACAGGCGTTAGTGCCACAGGTCGATAGTCATTGAGGCACGTCACCTTGCTCTTCTTGGGCACCGGTATAATTGATGCCCTTTTAAAGCAGGTGGGAACCTCAGACCTCAGAAGTGACAGGTTGAAAATGTCCGTAAAAACTCCAGCCAGTTGGTCCGCACCGGTTTTTAGAACACGACCAGGTATGCCATCCATGGAGGGTGAAACAAATCAATTATTTAACGCCCGTGATCTTACATACGGTGGCGCTGCGGTGGAGTTGCAGCCTTACAGCGTCAGAGACCCAGGTTCGATCCTGACTATGGGTGCTGCCTATACGGAGTTTGCACGTTCTCCCAGTGACTGCGTGGCTTTTTTCCAGGTGCTCTGTTTTCCACCCACATTCCAAAGAAGTGCAGGTTTGTAGGTTAGTTTGGCTTTGGTAAAAATTGCAAGTTGTCCCTGGAGTGTGTAGGATTGGCCGGCGCGGACTTGGTGGGCCGAAGGGCCTGTTTCCATGCTGTATCTCTAAAGCAAACCAAAAAACCTGTAAAACAAGAAACAGCAGAAAAAATAATCAATTCAGTGGACATTTTCTAATCCCCAGAACAGGACTTCATTCCTTGGAGCGCAGGAGGATGAGGGGTGATCTTATAGAGGTCATGAGGGGAATAGATCGGGTAAACACTCAGAATGTTGATTTAAGGGTTAAAACATGGGTGGAATGTATTCATAGGAACCCAAGGGGCAACTGTTTCTGCACAGAGGGGGGTGGGTAGATGGAACGAGATACCGGAGGAGGTAGTTGAGGCAGGCACCGCTATTTAGAGACATGTTCAGTTTAGTTCATTGTCACGTGTGCCGAGGTGCAGTGAAAACCTTTTGTCACGCGCTAACCAGTTAACCAGTTCACCAGTTACCCAGTTAACCAGCGGAAAGACAACACATGATTACAATCGAGCCGTATACAATGTATAGATGCATGATAAGGGAACAACGTTTCGTGCAAGGTAAAGCCAGTAAACTCCGATCAAAGATAGTCCGATGGTGACCAGTGAGGTAGATAGCAGTTCAGGGCTGCTAGTGGTAGGATGAGTCAGTTGCCTGATAACAGCTGGGAAGAAGCTGTCCCTGAATCTGGAGGTGTGCGTTTTCACACTTCTATACATTTTGCCCGATGGGAGAGGGGAGAAGAGGGAGCGGCTGGGGTGCGATTATGCTGCAGGCCATAATGCATGGTAAAAATCGGTGCAGATTAAGAGTCAGGGATTGCAAAAGAACTGTTTTCAAATGGAAACGAGGTTAGAAAATACAGGGAAGGCCCCTGGCAGGGTAAAGCGGCACGAGATTAAATGGCAATAATGGAGTAGGGTTGGTGAACTACAACTGTAAACAGTGATGGGTGAATAAGAGGGCGGCACGGTGGCGCATCGGTAGTGTCGCTGCCTTACAGCGAATGCAACGCCGCAGACCTGAGTTCGATCCTGACTACGGGTCTGTACGGAGTTTGTACGTTCGTCCCGTGACCTGCGTGGGTTTTCTCCGGGATCTTCGGTTTCCTTCCGCACTCCAAAGACGTACAGGTTTGTGGGTTAATTGGCTTGGTAAATGTAAAAAAATGTCTCTAGTGGGTGTAGGATAGTGTCAATGTGCGGGGATCGCTGGTCGGCGCGGGCCCAGTGGGCCGAAGGGCCTGTTTCCGCGCTGTATCTCTAAACTAAACTAAACTAAGAGAAGATATAATAAGAGAAGGTATAACTGACTAAAGTAGAATAATTATCTGTGATTGCCAGAAGAAAAAGAACATGGATTCTGGAAATGTAATACTTGGTTTTCAAAAATTGTTGAACTCAAGGTGAACCTGGCTAATTTAGTTCAGTTTAGTTTAGAGATGCGGCCATGGAAACAGGCCCTTCGGCCCACCAAGCCCACCACCGAGTACTTACTCGCTGGCAGAATAATCCCAATTTAATCACGGTGGTGCATGCAGGTAGAGCCGCCTCACCGTGCCAGAGACCCCGGTTCGAGCCTGGCGTCGGGTGCTGTCTGTGTGGAGTTTGTACGTTCTCCCTCCGGAAAAGCTCCGCTTTCCTCCTCCACTCCAAAGACGTGCAGGTTTATAGGTTAATTGGCCTCTGTAAATTGGCGCTAGTATGTGGTTTAGTTTAATTTATTTGAGGTACAGTTAAAAACTTTTTTTGTTGCGTGCTAGCCAGTCAGCGGAAAGATTTTACGTGATTACAATGAAGCCGTCCGCCGTGTACAGATATAGGATAATGGGAATAAAGTTTAGTGCAAGATAAAGTTCAGTAAAGTCCGATTAAAGATAGTCCGAGGGTCTCCAATGAGGTTGATGGCCAGGACTGCTCTCTAGTTGTTGGTAGGATGGTTCAGTTGCCTGGTAACAGCTGGGAAGAAACTGTCCCTGAATCTGGAGCTGTGCGTTTTCACACTTCTGTACCTCTTGCCCGATGGGAGTACATGAGAAGAGTCAAGACTCAAAAGTCAAGTCAAGTCAAACAAACTTTATTGTCATCTAGAAATACATCGATACATGCAATTCCAAACGAAATTCCGTTGCATTTGGCTCCCCGTGCAACACGATAATTAACAGAAGGATAAAATGGATAAAAATGGATAAAAGGATAAAAGGATAAACAGACAATGGTGGCAGCCCATTACATGGCATTCAGGAGTCCGATGGCTCGTGGGAAGAAGCTGTCGCAGAACCTTGATGTTCTGCTCCTTATGCTACGATATCTTTTGCCCGAGGGCAGCAGAGTGAACAGTCCGTGATGGAGATGTGTGGGGTCCTTTATAATACTGCTGGCCTTAGACACGCAACGTTTGGTCGCAATATCCCCGATTGAGGGGAGAGAATATCCCCGATAATTTTTTTTGTCTTGACAGGACACAAGAGAGTTTTATTGTCATGTGTCCCAGATAGAACAATTAAATTCTTACTTGCAGCAGCACAACAGAACATATAAACATAGTGCTGCAAACAATATAATAAATGAGCAGAAAAAGCTCAATGTGCGGACACACACACCCACACGCATCTGCATATAACCATATAACCATATAACAATTACAGCACGGAAACAGGCCCTCTCGGCCCTTCCAGTCTGTGCCGACCAATTGTTTTCCCCTAGTCCCATCTACCTGCACTCAGACCATACCCCTCCATTCCCTTCACGTCCATATACCTATCCACGTTACTCTTAAATGCTAAAATCGATCCTGCCTCCACCACTTCTGCTGGAAGCTGATTCCACACAGCCACCACCCTCTGAGTAAAGAAGTTCCCCCTCACGTTACCCCGAAACCTCTGTCCCTTAATTCTCATGTCATGCCCTCTTGTTTGAAACTTCCCTACCCTCAATGGGAAAAACGTATCCACGTCAACTCTGTCTATCCCTTTCATCATTTTAAAGACCTCAATCAAGTCCCCCCTTAACCTTCTGCACTCCAAAGAATAAAGACCTAACTTGTTCAACCTTTCTCTGTAACATAGTTGCTGGAACCCTGACAACATTCTAGTAAATCTCCTCTGTACTCTCTCTATTTTGTTGACATCCTTCCTATAACTAGGCGACCAAAATTGTACACCATACTCCAGAATTGGTCTTAACCAATGCCTTGTACAATTTTAACATTACTTCCCTACTCCTATATTCAATGCTCTGATTTATAAAGGCCAGCACACCAAAGGCTTTCTTTACCACCCTATCTACATGCGATTCCACCTTCAGGGAACTATGCACAGTTATTCCTAGATCCCTCCGTTCCACAGCATTCCTCAATTCCCTACCATTTACCATGTACGTCCTATTTTGATTTGTCCTGCCAAGATGTAGCACTTCACACTTATCAGCATTAAACTCCATCTGCCATCTTTCAGCCCACTTTTCCAAACGGCCCAAATCTCTCTGTAGACTTTGAAAATCTACTTCATTATCCACAACACCGCCATATCTTAGTATCCAGATGCTTATATATATTATCTCTAAGTATCCTTTCCATTAATTTGCCCACCACTGACGTCAAACTAATAGGTCTATAATTGCTAGGTTTATTCTTTGAACCCTTTTTAAACAATGGAACAACATGCGCAGTACACCAATCCACCGGCACTATTCCCGTTTCTAATGACATTTGAAATATTTCTGTCATAGCTCCTGCTATTTCTACACTAACTTCCCTCAATGTCCTAGGGAATATCCTGTCAGGACCTGGAGACTTATCCACTTTTATATTTTTCAAAAGTGTCAGTACTTCCTCCTCTTTGAATCTCATAGTTTCCATAGCTACTCTACTCTTTCCCCTTAACTCACCGAGTTCAATATCCTTCTCCTTGGTGAATACCGAAGAAAAGAAATTGTTCAATATCTCCCCCATCTCTTTTGGCTCTGCAGATAGCTGTTGAATCTGGTTCTCTAATGGTCCAATTTTATCCCTCGTTATCCTTTTGCTATTAATATAGCTGTAGAATCCCTTTGGGTTTACTTTCACCTTTCTTGCCAAAGCAACCTCATATCTTCTTTTAGCCTTCCTAATTTCTTTCTTAAGATTCTTTTTACATTCTTTATACTCCTCTAGCACCTCATTTACTCCATGCCTCCTATAATTATTGTAGATATCTCTCTTTTTTTTCGAAACAAGTGTCCAATTTCCCTTGAAAACCATGGCTCTTTCCAATTTTTACTTATTCCTTTAAACCTAACAGGACATAAAGATTCTGTACTCTTACAATTTCCCCTTTAAATGTCCTCCATTTCTATTCTACATCCTTCCCATGAAAACAAAGTGTCCCAATTCACTCCTTTTAAAATCCTTACGCATTCCCTCAAAGTTAGCCTTTCTCCAATCAAAAATCTCTACCCTAGGTCCAGTTCTGACTCTCTCCATAATTATATTGAAACTAATGGTATTGTGATCACTGGTCCCGAAGTGCTCACCAACGCATACCTCCGTCACCTGACCTGCCTCATTTCCTAACAGGAGGTCCAGCACTGCCCCTTCTCTGGTCGATACCTCTATGTACTGGTGCAAAAAACTATCCTGCACACATTTTACAAACTCCAAACCATCCAGCCCATTTACAGAATGTGTTTCCCAGTCTATTTTTGGAAAATTGAAATCTCCCACAATCACTACCTTGTGCTTACTACTAATATCTGCTATCTCCTTACATATTTGCTCTTCCAATTCACGTTCCCCATTTGGCGGTCTATAATACACCCCTAAAAGTGTTGCTACACCGTTCCCACTTCTCAGTTCCACCCAAATAGCCTCCCTAGACGAGCCCTCTAATCTATGCTGCCAAAGCACTGCTGTAATATCTTCTCTGACAAGCAATGCAACACCTCCCCCTCTGGTCCCTCCAATTCTATCACACCTGAAGCAACGAAATCCTGGAATATTTAGTTTCCAATCACAGCCCTCCTGCAACCATGTTTCACTGATTGCCACAACATCATATTTCCAGGTGTCAATCCAGGCTCTAAGTTCATCCACCTTACTTACAATGCTCCTAGCATTAAAATATACACATTTTAGAAACCCACATTATTCTCTTATTCCCTTATTCTCGGTCTATTATCTTTTTCATCTTTCTCGCCTACATTTTGGATCCGAGTGCTTCCCTTCTCTGCCTCTTGCCCTACACCCTGACCCCTAGCCCCCTCTACCCGAGTCCCCCCCCCCAGCCTTTCTAGTTTAAAGTCTCCCCAGTAGCCTTTGCAAATCTCCCTGCCAGGATATTGGTCCCCCTCGGGCTCAAGTGCAACCCGTCCTTTGTGTACAGATCATGCCTTCCCCAAAAGAGGTCCCAGTGATCAAGAAACTTGAATCCCTGCCCACTGCACCAGTCCCTCAGCCACGCATTTAGCCTCCACCTCATTTCATTCCTGCTCCCACTGTCACGCGGCACAGGCAGTAATCCTGAAATCGTTACCCTTTTGGTCCTTCTCCTTAACTTTCCCCCCAACTCCCTAAATTCTCCCTTCAGGACCTCATCACTTTTTCTGCCTATGTCATTGGTACCTATGTGTACCACAACATCAGGCTCCTCTCCCTCCCTTATCAGAATCTTTTGTACACGTTCTGACACATGCGAGACCCTGGCACCAGGGAGGCAAACTACCATCTGGGTCTCCCGACTGCGTCTACAGAATCGCCTATCCGACCCCCTAACTATAGAGTCCCCTATTACAATTGCCCTCCTCTTTTTGCTACCCTTCTGAGCATCAGGGCCGGTCTCTGTGCCGGAGGCCCGGCCGCTGTTGGTGCCCCCAGCTAGGCTGTCCCCTCCAATCGTACTCAAACCCGAGTACCTATTTTCCAGGTGTACAGTCACAGGGGTACTCTCTAGCCCCTGCCTCTGCCCCTTGCCCTTCCTAACCGTGACCCACTTGTCTGCCTCCTGTGGTCTGGGAGTGACTACCTCCCTGTAGCTCATAAAAAAATTTACGTACACATAAAAAACAAATAAACAATAATAGAATGAATGAATGAATGAATAGTTTATTTCGGTCATACATTAAAAATAACAAAACTTTACAAATCTGTGTGAATATGAACCAACACTGTATCCATTTCACACAACGTTCACGTAATCACTGACTGAAAAAGGAATAGGCTAAAGCCACAAAGCTTATTTTTGCCCATCCTATACAATCCATAAGATAACCCAGAATATCAGCATTACAAAGGAAAGAAAAAAAAAATTCTAAATTGTAATCCTGACTTATTTTACATTTTAATCATTTTACATTATAATCCTTAATTATTTTACATTTTAAGGCTTTTTTGAACTCAACAGAGAGCTACAAAATTTCAACTCATCACTAAGCCCGTTCCATAATTTGACTCCCAAAACTGAGACACATCTATATTTTACATTGGTTCTCACTTTACATGTTTCAAAAACCCTCTTAAGTTATAATGTCCTTCTCTAATAGTATGGTGCAATAGAAAATGGATCATGTAGAACTAGTGTGAATCGATGGTTAGCAAGGACACAGTAGGCCCAAGGCCCTGTTTCCATGTTGTATAAGGTCATAAGGTCATAAGTGATAGGAGCAGAATTAGGCCATTCGGCCCATCAAGTCTACTCCGCCATTCAATCATGACTGATCTATCTCTCCCTCCTAACCCCATTCTCCTGCCTTCCCCCCACAACCCTTGGCTCCCCTAAACAAACACTACCTCTAAACGACAAATAATCTAAAGATTAATCCTAGTTTCCTTTACACTCTGTTTCTTCTTATAATATGATTGTTTATTTAATCATACTTTAAAAACTGGACTGAGCTTCTCCAGAAAAATCCACATTCTGAGAATTAATTTTTAATTTAGCCTCCAAAGTGATTTGCTGGAAAAGATGACGTATTTTCCATCTCAGTTTGCCCTATATATGGTGCCTAACTTTGTTGTGAACTTATTCCCTTTTATCTGTGAGCTGTGAACTTATTCCCTTTTATCTCAACTACTTCATGTGGCAAAATACTCAATGGTTCAATGACACTGAGAGACAGGACCTCTCTTTAGGCCATTCGGCCCATCAAGTGTACTCCGCCATTCAATCATGGCTGATCTCCCTCCTAACCCCATTCCCATGCCTTCTCCCCAAAACCATGTGCATATGTACACAAATGCTGGCACGATGTGTCAGTGGTAGTGTTGTTTCCTTACACCGAAAGCAGCGGCGGAGACCCGGGTTCGATCCCGACTGCGGGCGCTGTCTATACGGAGTCTCTACGTCCGCCCCGTGACATGCGTGGGTTTTCTCCGAGATCTTCGGTTTCCTCCCCCACTCCAAACATGTACACTGGTGTGTAGGTTAATTGGCTTGGTAAATGTAAAAATTGTCCCTAGTGTGTGTAGGATAGTATTAATGTGCGGGGATCGCTGGTCGGCGCGGACCTGGTGGGCCGAAGGGCCTGTGTAATTCTAATCTATGTTATCTAGTTCTATGTTATCCCATTTTTGCATCCATTCCCTACACACTGGGGGCAATTTACAGAAGTCAATTAACCTACAAACCCGCACGTCTTTGGGATGTGAGAGGAAACCGGAGCACCCGGAGTAAACACACGCGGTCAAAGGGAGAATCTACTAACGATGTACAGGCAGCAGTCAGGATCGAACCCGGGTCTCGGGCACTGTGATGTAGCAACTCCACCACTGCATCACTGTGCCATGCATTATAGCATCAACATGCAGAGATTGGAGGCATATGGATTTGTAGCATGGATGTGCGGACAATGGAGGGACATGGATCACATGCAGGAAGATGTGCAATTTAAATTGGCACCATGTTCAACACGGACATTGTGGGCCGAAGGGCCTGTTCCTGCACTGTACTGCCTGCCCTATGCTCTATGTTCTACAACATGCAGGAAGATGTGGGCGGCGCAGCGGTAGAGTTACTGCCTCACAGCGCCAGAGACCTGGGTTCGATCCTGACCACGGGTGCTTGTCTGTACGGAGTTTGTGCGTTCTCCCCAAGACCTGCGTCGGTTTTCTCCGAGATCTTCGGTTTCCTCCCACACTCCAAAGACGTACAGGTTTGTAGGTTAATTGGCTTGGTGTGAATGTAAAATTATCTCTAGTGTGTGCAGGATAGTGTGAGCGTGCGGGGATCGCTGGTCGGTGCAGACTCGGCGGGCTGGAGGGCCTGTTTCCGCGCTGTATCTCTAAACTAAACGAAGCCAAGCTAAACTAAACCACAACAGGTGAAGAAAGCATCAGGTGTGCTTGCCTTGATAGATCGGAGTATGGGATATATGATTTGGAAAATTATGCCACAGCTTTACAAAGCACTGGTTAGACTACCTATGGAATATTGCATGCAGTACCTGTCCCCACACTGCTGGGAGTATGTCATACTGCTGGAGAGAGTGTGGAGAAGATGCAGTAGGATAATGGAGGCAATGTAAAGGGGTGATCTTATAGAGGTGTATAGAAGCATATGGGGAATTCATAGCGTGAATGAGTCTTTTACCCAGGGTTGGGGAATCAAGAACCAGAGGACATAAGTTTAGTTTAGTTTAGTTTAGAGATATAGAGCGGAAACAGGCCCCTCGGCCCACCGGGTCCACGCCGACCAGCGATCCCCACACATTAACACTATCCTACGCCCACGAGGGACATTTTTTACATTTACCAAGCCAATTAACCTACAAACCTGTACGTCTTTGGAGGGTGGGAGGAAACCGGAGATCTCGGGGAAAACCCACGCAGGTCACGGGGAGAACGTACAAACTCAGTACAGGCAAGCGCCCGTAGTCGGGATCGAACCCGGGTCTCCGGCGCCGCATTCGTTGTAAGGCAGCAACTCTACCGCTGCGCCACCGTGACCGCCCACAGGAGATAGAGGAAAGGTTTAATAGGGACTTGCGGGGCAACCTTCTCACTCAGAAGGTGGTGCGTGTAGGGAATGAGCTGCCAGAGGAGGTAGTTGTGGCAAGTACAATAATATTTACAGGTACATGGATCGGAAAGCTTTATAGGGGTATGATCCAAAGACGGGAAAATGGGACTAGTGCGAATGGGGCATCTTGGTCGGTGTGGACTGTTTTTCGTGCTGTTTGACTCCATGGCCTCTGCGTAACATCACTGCAGTCTTTTGCAAGAGGCAGGCTGCAAATTTTAATTCAGAAAAATGATTTGTACTGAAGCAATGAAATGGTCAAATAAACTCTAGCACCAGTCAAAGTTTCATTCAGCGTTGTTGCCTGTTAGTGTTTAAGAGGTTGATTATGTTCAGAGTCTATTTTTGCAGCCAGGATTGCATTATAAAGTATTAGCCTTAGCAAGTCACCAACTAACGGGAGCAAAGAGTAGCTGGAGTGATAACACACTGGCACTTCAGGTGAAAGGTGTTCCCGACAAAAGCTTGCTGTTGTAAAAGTAGAGTTGGCGGAGTAACTGAGCAGGTTTAGTTTAGTTTAGTTTAGTTTATTGGCACGTTTCCCAAGGTACAGTGAAACGCTTTTGTTGCGCGCTAACCAGTTGGTGGAAAGACAACGCATGATCACTATCGAGCCGTCCACACAGATACATGATAAAGGGAATAACGTTTAGGGCAAGGTAAAGTCCGATTAAAGATAGTCCGAGGGTCTTCAGTGAGGTGGATGGTAGCTCTGGACCGCTCTCCAGTTGTTGGTAGGATGGTTCAGTTGCCTGATAACAGCTGGGAAGAAACTGTCCCTGAATCTGGAGGGGTGCGTTTGCAGACTTCAGTACCTCTTGCCGAGTTCTACTGTCCTCCTGATTAAATGTGACAGATTGCATGCCTCATTGTCACCTTCCCCATGGCTAACGATGATCCACTCTACATTTTCCTTGAGCCTCATTCCCTTTGATCTCTCGTCTTCACACCTCACCCTCCCACATCTCTGTGTCTCCCTCTCCCCATCCCTCAGTCCGCAGAAGGGTCTCGACTCGAAACGTCACCCATTCCTTCTCTCCAGAGATGCTGCCTGTCCCGCTGAGTTACTCCAGCATTTTGTGCCTGCCTTAAACTAAAACTAAACTAATATTTACTAAAACCCCTCAACATTCTCGGTGTAAAGCAGCATCTGCAGTTCCTTCCTACACGCTCCATAGTCTACGATCTGAAATCAGAATCATACCTGTACCTCTTGGCGATGTTTTTGGCGACTGCCGGCATCATTGGCTGACGTATCAGGTCACCGAAAAATTCGCGGCGTGACGTGGCGCGATGACGTATTAACGCGCGGTGTCTCCTCAAGTGTCGCAACATTTTTTTTTGTCGCCGCTGGATTTTGAAACGTTCAAAATCTTTCGGCGACCCTGATACGTCAGTCAATGACACCGGCAGTCGCCGATAAAAAAAAAAATCGGCAAGTGGGACAGGCCCTTTATTACTCTCCACAGGGGTTGCCTGACCTGACCGGTATTTTCAGCATTCTCTGTTTCAAATTAAGAATTTTGGCTTTTGCAATATTTTGGTTGTGAAAAAATACTAAATTTGAACCTGG